>VWYP01029047.1:267291-345232 GCA_013400435.1 Pycnonotus jocosus
CCGGGGGGAGCAGCGGGCCGGGGTGAGCGCGGGGCCGGGGCTGCGGGACGGCGCTCCCGGTGCGAGCTGCCCGGCCGGGAGACAGGATGGGCTCGCTGCGATCCGTGGGGATCGGTGCCTTAGCCCCTGCCCGCTCTGTCCCCGAGCACCCGGGGCTGTGTCACCTGAGGGACACAGGGAGAGCACAACATTGTTTGTAGGATGAAACTGGCGCTTGCGTTGCTCCCGAGGTATTTATTCTCCGTGTGGAATACGGTATCCAGTTTGCACTCGAGTGGTTCATATAGGGCGCATTTTTCTGTAAAGGTGAATTTACGGTTGTGAAATAATTTAGAGATTTTGTCCTACAACTTGAATGGTCACAAGTTGTTGTTTTGCTCCTGCTTTCAGAATATTTTTGGAAACAAAGATGGACATTTCACACATGTGGAGGGAAAATTTCACATTATCCTACTTTGAACATTATGTTAGAGTGTCAGAGTAGAGAAATTTGTCACAGCTGTCACCTGCCACAGGTTTCTCTTAAGGCTTCAGATATGGGGAGACCCCAAATCAGGCCTTACTTTCAGTGGTCAGTGCTATTTGCAGACATTAGTCTTAGATTATTTTACTATCTTGAAGCACATTAGTATAGTAAATTTATTCTCAGGTTCACCTTTTTATTCTTTCAATCTCAGAAATGTTTTTCTGAGTAGCTTTTGTAAAGCATGAGTGACTTTCCCATCTAGTTGAGTTGTTGAAATGCATGGCTCCCTGGAAATGCTCCGCTGGCTCATCTACTGAAAAAATGGTCAGATTTAAAATAAATGTCCATGATAAGAGATTTAATTTTTACCTTCTTATCTTTCAGATGAGTGCATATAAAAATGTGAATAGTTATAAGTTTCAGCAATGAGATTTGTGATTTCTTTGTGTCTCTATAGCGGCACTTGATAAATTGTTTTCCTGTGTGATACTTACCGTAAAAATCAGCTTGAAATAATGTAGTTGAAAACATTATTTTTCATAACTTAAGTCTTGATGAAAAGTAATTACAGAATACTCGGGAAAAAAAAGGCTTTGGTTGTAAATGGTGGGATAAATGGCAGCCAGTTATCAACAGCATGAGGAAATGAGCACTGGAGGTGACACCAAACTTTGAGGAGCAGGAGTCTGTAAAGCAGCCCAGTCTTAATGATCCTGACCCTTAATAAGGAAATAGGGATATTTCTTGGACCTTTTGGTGTATATATTTTTTCTTCATCTTGCATTACTTCAGTTGAATGACAGTAATGTTCCATATGCCCAGGTACATAAAAGAAAATTAGGTTGTGCTCGTACCTTTGTAAGAAAAAGTAAACTTGCTCGATGTAAGACATAATCCAGATCCAAGAGTATCCTGGTGCAAGACCAGTTTAAAAAGTACCAGTGGAGTCTTGGTTTAGTCACTTTTTGAAACGCAGAGTAGACAAATAAATGGAATTGTGCATACACTTCCCTGTTTGGTGAGTCTATGCATGGAACAGGTCAGTGGGGAAGCTCCTGCTGGTTGCTTGTTTCATGTACCAGCTTCTGATTATGCTTGATGCCTCTGCTGGTAGTACAGGGCAGTGAGTGAACATTCCCCTGATCACCTGCTGCATTTCATTGGGCAATTTGGGAAACTTCCGTGATATTTATTTCATATATATGTATGTATGTGTGTTATATATCACACAGATACTCAGCCTGAAGACCTCTAATCTACGTAATTATTGTTTGTATGGAAACTGTTCCTGTTTTTTCACACCCTCCAATGCACTTTTTTTTTTTCTTACTGTCCTCATATCTCAAAAAGAATACAGAACTGCAAACAGCATTTAGGATTGATTGTTGTGGCCTAGTAATTCTAGTTTCTGTTCGTGTGATAATTTTTAATAATTCATTTGTTTTGACTATTGATGAGCACTGAGCTGAAATTTTTATATCTCTAATAACCAAAATATCTAATTTCTCAGTGTTGCAACTAACTTGGAACCTGGTATGTGTTAAAACATTTGCTTCTTCATCCTGGTCATTACCAAATAGCTGATAAAAAGGCAGGTGAGTGTCTGAGGTGTGCAATGGGAATTGCAGGTGCAGCAGGCAGCCCCCAGGTGTGCTGTCCAAAGCATCCCCAGGCTGCTGCCCCAGCCTATGCCAGCCTTTCCCTCATCAGGAACTGCAGCTCAGGCAGCATTCCTCTGGGCCTGTGCTGCTCTCCCTGGCCTCTCTGAAAGGGCTCCTGTTCATTTACTACTTTGGTGGTGGATTCTTCTCCTCTTCAAGAGGTTTGTGGCAGGTGCCTTTTGTTTCATAGTGAGGAGCTTTGTATTCTCTGCTGCTTCACAGCTCTGCCACAAAACAATGCTCTCAAAAAGTACTGTGGTAACTCAAGTTTGGAGCCTTAGAATTATTCTTTTATAGAGAATGATTTTGTGGTGCTGCAGCTGGGTTTATTGGAGAATGAGGGGAAGAAAAAAAGGCAATTGTTGCGCTGTGAGCTATGTTTTACTCACAGAGGTAAGTGTGTGTGTATTGTGGTTCACTGACTGAAAATTTTATTTTGTCATTGAGGTTAAAATCCTTCTGTTCTTCCCTGAATTTCAGTTATTTCTGCAACATAAAATATGGGCTTTTATTTAGATTATCCCAAAATAAATGAAATTATACTTGTATCATTGTCTCTAAAGGAGGAGATGCTGCAGAGAACCAAGTAAATTCTGAGTTTCCTTTAAAGTGCTTTGGGCAGCTGACATGGGAAAGCAGTGTCAGATCCTGCTATGTGAGACACAGTATTAAAAGAATTCATTTGAGTTAGCTTTTAAGCTTTAATTAGTTTTGTGGAATTGCTGCCTATTACTTTTCCATAAGTAATATTTTTTAATTCATTACAGCAAGAACTTTCTCTCTGTTATTTTTATCACATTGCTTAAAATAAAACTAACACTAAAGCCCCAAAGAAGATTTGTGATATTAGCATTCCTTTGAGATGCAACTGCCTTCTAGTTGTGTTGAAGAAGTGCTCCTTTTGCTTCCTTTTGAATGAGGAGGAAGTAGTGGTATGAGACATCTTTCAAAGTTTTTGCTGCTGTGGGGAATGGTCATTTGTGGCAGAGTTGTTTAAATGTTGGGTTTGTATATAAACCATTTCCAGTCTTCCTCTGTTGCTCATGGTCTTGCTTGCCTTGGCAGGAAATGAGCTGGTGATCTTTTTGGCTGACCAGAAGGAGCCCTACTTTAAGCCCCGTGTTAAGCTACCAATGAAGTGAGTACAGACATTCAATGCTGCCTCCGCAGGTGCCTCTCTGCACTCAGTGGGAGCTGCCTGCAATTGTCTGTGCTCTTGTTACCTCCTTGACTTGTTGTTCAGCTTGCCCTTACAACTCCAGTTCCTTTAACAACTTCCTGATTCATTTCCCGATACATTCCTGTCTTGTTGCTCAGATGACGGAATCTGTGGAGATGTTGTGTCATTCATGTTGTTAACTAATGAGTGTGACTTCCCACCCCTTATGGAATATGGTTTAGGTTTTGTCCTCATATTAGTATTAAAAATACCCATATGTTGAAATATTTTTGCAGTTGATTTGGATCTTCAGGATTTTATTTCCTGGTGAAGCAAACTGTCATTCCATAGCATACATAGGTCTTTGTGGTGGGTAGCTCTAGTATCAATCCCAACACATGTTTTCAGGAAATTTTATCTATTTGCTATACTTACTAGTGGAATCCAATATCATCTGATTTAGAAGAGATATCAAAAATGGTATTCTGGTATTTCTGTGTAGAGATCTGTTCTTTTTTCAAGTTTACATGTGGCCTTTAAAAAATATCAGTTTTTAATAAATGTAAACTAGTCTTTTTATGTGCATATATATATGTCTAGCTTTAATATCCTGTAATACTATTATGGTTATTGCTTATGAATAATGCTTACCAGTAGTATTATGTTTATTAAAAGTTAAATTGATTTTATAGCTCAGCTTCATCTTCTGTATTCTACATATTTTTATTTTTCCTTATTCCCTCCTGTCTTGGGAGGAACTAATTTGTTTAATGCATTAGAAATGATCTGCTTTTAATCCTTAATGTGACCCATGTTTGTGTGTGTAAAGCAGAGTCTGAGTAGGTAAGCAAATTAAAAAAGAGAAAGAACAAACAAAGGTAGGAAGGCATAGTAAAACTTGGCAGCAGGTAGGAAGAAATGACATTGCCTTTTAAAAAATCTACTTGTGCTTTACTCCTGCTGTTTAAACAGCTCCTCTTGCTTTATGTTCTTGCTCTTGGAATGCAACCAAAAGATCCTGCTCACTAAAACACATTTTGGTTGACTGGTTCTACAACAAATGGGAGGATTTAGTGAGGTGTAGATAGCATTAATAAACAGGATGTGGCTGAAGAATGCCTGATAGCTGAAGTTTAGAGTTAAAATGTCACTTTCCTTAGACAAAGAGCCTGTCAGGTGCCTGATCTTGAGATATTCATGCAATAGGCAAGACTTTATCATAAACCAGATTGTTGAAGGGTAAGATTGTATTGGACCAACTAATAATAGTTGGGCAAGCCTTTGACCACACAAGTGCTTTTTTCATGCACACCTTTTACAATTATCTGCATGTGGGGCCTTTTGTTTTTAATTCCAGATCTCTCGGTGTCACCATCACCAGTGTAGTTCCTGGAGATTATGATGGAGATTCCCAAATGGATGTCCTCCTCACCACCCAGGCCCCAAGTCATGGCAAAGATGAACTTGCAGTGTTTATTTTCTGGGGACACAACCAAACGTTAGGTGAGTTGCTGAGACTGGTTCTTAATAAGATTGTTAGACTTCTTAATTCAAAGTATTGTCAAGAAGTTACAACTCATTTTTACAGTGTAATGATTGTTTTTACAACTAAAGTAGGGATTAGCAGCTATTCAGCTTCACACCCATATATTATCCTGCTGTTAAACTGTGTTCAATAATTAATGAAAGAGAACAATGCTTGCAGTATATTATGCAACAGATAGAACCAAACATTATTCTAATTCGGCAGTATCTATTAACTGAAGAGCTGCTTCTCATGGCTTCCTCATCATGCATGTCAGCTTCACAAAGACTATCTCAATAGATTTATCTTCAGTTTAAAATGCATGGGGAACCTGGTGTGAACTTTAGTGCACCAACTTTCAAAATAGCATACCTAAGCCTACCAACAGTAATATAATATTTATGTTAAATTATGCTCTTTAGAGACAGTGACACACTAAAGTGGGTATTGGAAGAAAGATTTTTAGAGTGTCTATTGCTGAAAGTTTTCAAGACCTTTAGAATTAAGTATTCAGGAGTCTCTTAGTGGTGTTTGAGGTATAGCTGATTCTGTCTTTGGGTAGAGTCACGGGTTGTGTGAACTCTTGGGGTCTCTTCTGTTTTCTGTTGACTTTGCTAGGAAAGGGCTTGAGGAAGAATTTAGGGTTTGAACAAGGACAAGTAAGCAAAGGAAAATACTCCCTAATACACAAGAACTACTGAAGAATAATCACTATTGTAAACAACTGTGTTATGGCATAGTTCCCGTGAGGCAAGTTTGCCTCAGACAGTATTGTTTCTGGCTTTAGTCAGAGCTGAAGCAGGCAACCTGGAAAAGTGCAATGGATCAAATACTAAGAGTACAAGAGGTATCTCTAGTACTGGGAAGAATATGAGGGCTTGGATTAAGTTACTCTGTTTCATTTCAGAAAAGGACCCAAGTGTTAGGGGTGACACAAATGAGCAAATGGGGCCTGGAGAAGGAGTCAGAGGTTAGAAAGTCAGGCAGTGGTTGGCGTGTGCTGAGGCCACTGGCGAGGTGTGGGTGTCTCCTTGGGTAATAGAGGTGTGACAGACAAGTCAATAGGAGGGGACAGTTGTATGGAATGTGGAAATTGTAAAGACAGACATTGTGGAGAGAGGAGGGAAATGGGAATAATCTGGCATGGAGTTTGGATTACAAGTATGAGTGAAATCTAAGGTGATAACCTGATTGGAACTTACTCCTCACTTCCCATTTAGAAAGTCTACCTTTATTGCTTATTTCAAGTACTCAGTGTGTATAATTAAGAATGTTTTTTACAGTGACAAAATATTAAACAGAAGTCTAACGTACAATGTTAAACTTTTAGCCTGTCTTCATCCCAGCTGATTCAGTTTTCCTGTGTCTGTGTGATTGCAGTCATACACAGAAAAAGGTTTCACTAAGATCTACCTAGAATAATTTGTTGAGGAGTTTGGTGGAGAGGGAAAAAGCCTTCAGTATTTGAACTGTAACTCACCATTTCCTGAAAAATTTCAGGAAGCTATTTAGTTCTTTATACTAAGTTGTGCCTTTTTTTAAATCATAAAACTGATAGTTTTAAATGAATAGAAGAATTGTGTCTTAGTTGAAAATGCAAATGTCAGAATATATTGGTAACTGAATCAAGTTAATTTTTTCTGTTTTCAGATCTTAACCATAAAACTATCTTAAATAAGACTTTTCAGGATGAGCCTCTAGTAATGGAGTAAGTATGACCTACTTTTTTAGAAAAACACATTTACAGTGGTGACTAAGGACAACTTAAATATAATTTTAGTGCTAAAATTTGAAACACATGCTCTGTATCTTTTAAGAACAGGGTGGTTTGTGCAATGTCAACTGATCTAACAAAAGATGATGAACCAAAACAATTACCTTTACAATTCTTATATGTTATATTATCTTGGCAATAGTAACTACGTGGTCTTTGAATTTCTTTCACTTCAGTACTCTGAATATTCAGGAAAAAAGCGCCATTCATTTCTCAGTGAACTTTGTAAAGCAAAAACCTTACTGGCTTACCAAAAAGAGCAAATATCCCTTTCACAATGTGCCTGCCTGTGTGTGAAATGCTGAACAAAAGTGGAGGGGAAGTAGATCTGGAAAGCCAAAGCACAGGCAGAGTGTGAAACACTGATAGACCTTTACTGCTACCAGCAACTCAGACAAGAGCCGAAATTCAGAGCGGACTGACAGCTGAGAGTGCTTCACAGCTCGGTGGGGAAATGTGCAAGCACAGATTAGTTTAAGAACAGGTGGTTTGAACTCCTGTGGTGACTGAGGTGGTGCTGACATTGTGTTCCATTTTCAGCTTTAATGGAGACTTGATTCCTGATGTGTTTGGTGTCACGAGTGACTCGAATAAGCCGCAGATCCTGCTCGGCGGGTAAGCTGAGGGCTCCAGGGTCAGCATGGCTTTGGTCACTTGGGCATTGTGCAGCCACTTCCCATTAAAGTGTAAGATTTGTGTTTAACTCTTCTGTGCAGATGTGAATCTTCTTTCTGACCGTGGCAAAAGCATTCAGAGACACTCTTCATCTGATCTTTAAAGTGTTGTTTTATAGGGCAAGTAGACATTACCTGAGAGCTGAGAAAACAGAACCTCTGAGAATAGATGTTAGAAATAGGAAAATTGTTTCTTGGAACAATTAGTTCCAAGGAGTTATAGCCTCGTTTGTTAGTACACTTTTGATATTTAGTATTATAATCTGTATTATGGCACTTGTGCTGTACAAACGCTGCTTTCAGGTTTATGATGCAAGAACTACTCAAACAGATCTTATCACTAAAGGGATGGCAAAAAAAAAAAAATCTGCAAATGTTTGGGGTAAACTTAAAAAAATGCTCTCATCTCCTTGGGAAATGATTTATAATGGGAAGGTTTGACCACAGGAGATCAAAAGCACAGGAAGTGC
Source organism: Pycnonotus jocosus (assembly GCA_013400435.1). Lineage (NCBI taxonomy): Eukaryota > Metazoa > Chordata > Aves > Passeriformes > Pycnonotidae > Pycnonotus > Pycnonotus jocosus. The sequence continues at coordinate 275,021 of VWYP01029047.1, forward strand.
AGGATGTAAGGGTATTAAACTATATATATTAAGGAAAATATAGGGGAAGAGATTTATGAAGGGACATAAAGCGGAGGTGATTAAGTAGCAACACAAGTGTGTATACAAGTGATATCTGTGTCACATCCCTTGTGTTAAGGAGTGCCTCAGGCCACTCTTGGGCAGATAAATGTTGACTGAAGCCTTATGAGGTGAAATGGCACCAAAGGGGGCTAAGTTGCATTATTAAAATTTCTGCTAGCCCTGAAATTTTTAGAATAGGACCAGTTACCAAATACTGGAGTAAAAATAACGGCATGCTTAAATGCTTAACAAGGACTGTGCAAAGGATTATTTTTAACTGTTTAGGATATGAATGCTGAAATTAAAGCATAACAAAAGATTGTGTCTCTACTGGCTCAGAAGAACCAATCTGTAACCAAAAAACACAGAGTAGCAATGTCTCTAGAATTGGGCAGGATGCCAAAGAACTTCATCTGTCATTTGAAAATAAAAACCCCTATACCTGTGTTTCCTAACTGGCTCTTTTCCTTTCCTAGGAGAAATAACATTTGAATTTGTCAGTGGAAACACTGTGCCATTCTTGGCAGTGTGTTTTTGTTCATTAATCCCAACTCGAATTGTTTCACCATACTTGTACTGGTGGCTTATGAAACAGATTTCAGATTCACATGGATGTTTCTGAACACTTTGCAATGATTTTATATAAAATAAATTGTATGAGCTTTTGAAGAAATGGAAAAGTGGGAAAGATTTGTTTCATTTTGTTGAAGAAATTCTTTTAGGAGCTTTAAGATACAAATAAACTTAACCCATCATAGCTCAACATAAATCTGAGTGCTATAGGTAATTGCACGAGCAATGTCTTGTTCATGGACAACAGCTTTGTCATCTGCTTAGAAAAGCACTTTTCTATTTTAATCCAAGATGTTTTAAGATTTATTCTAGAGCTGTCTGACTAACGTCATTGACAATCTTCAAGACTGAACACACAGAAAAACCTAAAGAAAATACTTAATTATTTCTTTAAGATTAAGTGATGCATTTTAACATTTTTATGACTTAGTTGCGATCTCTGGGAAGTAATCAGAATACTATTTATTTTCATACCATAAAATTAGTCAATGAAGATAAGGACTTCAATACTAGGTATGTAAAGTCACTGGAATAAATAAAGTAGTTCCCAACTAGTAGTAGTAATGTTTCTGCCTGCTGTTGTATGGTGCACACTGAGATTTTCCTGAGTGTTTTAGCTAAGGGTTCTGAAAGTCACATATCTGATGACTCAGCCACTGTGACTTTTGAAGGATTTGTTGCACTTCAAATCACTGCTAATAGGGAGTTTTGCTGGAAGTTCAGCCATTTTTAGAACAGAAACCAGCAGGGCATATGTATTTATAAAAAATAAAAGTATCACCTGCTTGGGAAATTACATAATTAGCTAGTAGTCTATCAGAATGCCAAAGCTTAATTCATGTGTTGATTTTTAGGAGAGCTGAAATAAAATGTATTTCCATGCAGCAGGCAGGAGCTGCTCTAACAGCATGTGCTCACTTCTGCTCATGTTTATTAATCAGATAATAGATTCCAGAAGCACTTGCAGAAATAAACTCACAAGTTTCCTGCTTGAGGAAACTGGGAACAACAGGGATCAGTGTTTCAGGATTTGCAAGTATGGTTGGAGCCTTGGCACTAACTATAATTACTTTGTGGGTAGTGACACTGTTCTGTGCAAAAAGAAGTTGCTTTAGAAAATTAATAAAATGGAACTGAAGCCCCTGTGCTATGAATCATCCTTCAAAGAACCTTTCAAGCAATTACTGGAGTTACTTAGTTTATTGTAATCTAAGTAGGAATTTTATCTTAGCATTGGGAGAATATGCTTTCTGTCACGTTTTATTTGAAGTTTCACTGTTTTTTAAAGCCATATTACCGTGATTAACAGTATATACACATTGATGAAATGTATTTTTATTCCTGTCTGTAGGAATTTGTCATGGCATCCTGCGTTGGAAACTCAAAGTAAAATGTATATTCCACACTCTCATGCCTTTATAGATTTAAATAATGACTTCACTGCTGGTAAGTCATAGAAGTGTTAAATACCATCCTAAAAATAATTATCACTAAGTGTCAATGTCATGGGTTGCAACTTCCTTCAGTAATTATATGATTTTGCTACTTCTGATTTGGGTTTTTAATTACTTAATTTTAGTATTGACAATTTGAAAATTCTGAGTTTTAAAAAACAACTTTGAAAATAAATATCCTAATAGCATTTTCTACTTCTTGATGATAATCATAACTACTGCTTGTTCTGAATGATGTGTTCACCCTTAAAGTCTTGTTTCCTGCTCTTCACAATGCTGTACGTTAGTATTCACAGCAACTGCATCAGGGTTCCAGCATTTTATCTTGAGTCTGGAAATAGTTAGGAATTTTGATTCAGCAGAATGTTTTCCAGATTGGACTTAAAATTTCTTTTCAGGATTTCATTATGGCTTCATTCTATTTTGTTGTAGTTCTATCACTTACAGAACTAACTGTGTTCTCTGTTTATTTTGTTTGGGGTATTTTGTCAATACAATTCAGTTACCGTGATGAATCTATTTATCACTTACATACCTGGCTCATATTTCCAAGCACATTTAAATATTGTGATAAACTTAATTTCTTCACACACTAAATTAATTCTGAAGTGCTTTCTCTTCTGCTAGATGTGCAATGTACATCAATTCATATATGGTAATTTTGGAAAGAGAGCTTATCTTTTTCCTCTTTAGTTGCATGGGAGTAAGAGAGGAATGAGTCCATAAATTTAATTAAGATGCTTATAAATGTTGGGGATTAAGTTAATTGCTTTAGCATGCAGTCAAACATTAATATTCAGTTCTGGCACATTGCTATGTGAAGCTGTCAAGTGGAAATTCCAACTGGAAAATTAAATATATGGTTGCTTACCGTAATCAGTGTCATATAATAACCAGTTCTAACACACTTAGCTCTAGAAGCCTTTTGGAATTTTGTTTTAGTGCCACAAGCAGCATAGATGAGCGTTCCAGGTAACATTTTAAGTTGAGTTCATTGAAATCTAAACTCAGAGGTGAGTAGAGGTAAGAACTCTGAGGTTCTTACATTGATCAGGCACAGATTGATCAATTTTTCAAGGTTTTTGACAGCTGCCAGACTAAAGAATGTTCCAAGAGTTCTAGTTAGTGCTGCTGCTATGTGGAAGTTCCTCTATTAAATAGATATGAGAGTCAGGATCTTTGTGTGGGTAGTGCTGGGAGCTTTTATAGATTCACATTTATTTTTATATCTCAAGATGTGAGTAGAAGCTCCTGTGAAGCTCTTCCCATAAAGATCCTGACTTTTACTTGCTTGTAGCAGCAAGGCTGTGACACCTCGGGCTGAGGTACTACGTTAGAGTGTTATGTTTAGTGCTGTGGGAAGTGTTATGTTACAGGAACGTGGGGAAAATTGTGAGGAAAATAATTCATTCTGACAAGAAAACTGGAGAAAATACTACAATATTATTTATTCTTAAAGTAATGTTTTACTTCTAAGGTGGGATTTTTTTTTTTACTGTCCCTATGAAGGTGGGACTAACTGGGAATAAGACATATGTTGCTGCAAAATTATATCAGTATATCTGATATTTCATGACTGATGTGTTTTTTCAGGAGTGCTTCTTGCCAAAATGAAAAGTCAGCAGTTGTCTAGTCCAGCCTGCACATTTATGGCAGTTCCTTGACATCAGCTCTAGTAACTGCTTGGAACTGGGGCTGCTGGGGAGCACAGTTCATTGTCACTGGAGTTATTAAATTGATCCAGCTCACCATGCAGGATTGTCAGAGCCAATGTAAGCACCAGGAAAGGGTTGATTCCTCTTTCAGTAGCAGCAGTTGTAGCCTGCCTTTAACCAAGCATGAAATTGTACCTTGAGTCTCACTGTGCCTCTTCCAAAAAATACCTGTACAGTGTTTTCACCATGTCTGCTCTAATTTGTGTGTCTGCACAGAGCTGGGCAAGTGACTCATAGATAGTCATCAAAGTAGTCAGGTGATAGAAATTAGGGGGAAAAAGGGCAAAACAACAAAAGCTGTGAGTGTATGCAGCACTGATGGGGCTGTGGTGGGAAACGCTCTTGGGCAGGCAGGGCAGAGCAGAGGCAGGGCTGGCTTTCCAGAGTGTTTCTCCATGGAGCCTGGCACTGCCTGGCTCCCAGGAGCTGCTGAGGAGGAGAGCACTCCTGTGACTCAGTGTTCACCCACACAACCATTCTGCAGTGGGAACAAAGCCTCATTAAGAACAGGGCCTGATGCACATCAGAATCGTATTAATTAAAAGGGAGGCATTGACAAGATGCAGGGGAATAATCTGCCTGCTGAAATAATGTGGCCCAAAACACTTAATAATCATGGGATTTGATGCTGCTGTGGGACTTTTGGACTGAAATATTCAGGCTGTTTACTCACAGGCAATGCTACTATTCATGATTATAAGGATATAATTGCACCTAAAATGGATGGAGTGATTTTTGTTTACAAATAGATCACCAGGATACATCATTTTACTTGTTCTTCCTGGGTTTTTTTGCAGGTATTTTTAAATGTTTTTCTAATATTCTGCAATAAAAAAATTTGGGGGCTCTTTGTGTTCTGTAACAGATGCAGCCAATTTGATGATTTTTAGCTGGGCTATTTCTGGCAACTCTATCATTATAAACAGCTTAGGAGATTTAAAGTGTGCTTGACATAAAAAAAAATCCTCTCTGGGCTGAGAAGCTTTTTGCTAGTTTATTGCCTAACCCGTTTTCAACCTGCTGATATTAAACACTCAGAATGGAGCTTTTAATTGCCACACTTCTCATGCTCTGGGTGAAATGAAGTTGAATTGTTATGATTTCATTATATGAGAACTTGCTCATAAAGATGTGTTTAATCCCTAACAGTGCTTCATGAAAGGCTAACAGTGTAAGGATTTTATAATCCAAAAATCCTCTAACCACAACAAAGATAATACTAATCTTTCTTGGTGAGAGATAAAGTGGGCTGTTTCAGAGGGTAATGCTGCTGCTGTTTTTAAAGAAAGCATCCTCATGCAGAAGTCTCAGCTCCCTATACTTATTAATTCAGTAAGGAATTCTGAGTTAGATTAGGAATTTCATAAGAACTGTGCAAAAATTTGCAGTATAGAACCTTTACCAAAGGCTCTGTATGTGCTTAATGGATAAACTAAATACCAAACTTTCAAATGTCTTTTGCACGTGCATTAAGCACGGCTTGCTCCAGGGAGGAGAATCCCTCACAGAGTGGGTGGGTTGGGAAGGGCTGTGTGGAAATGGGCTGGTCAAGCAGCCTCCCATCAGTGCCACTGTTGGTGCATGCACTGAGACTGCAAGGTGAGGGGGAAATGTGGTGGCCCTTGTTAGAACAGGGCTGCTGGGTGTCTCCTGATTCATATTCACACTTGCCATTAGTGCTTTTCACAGCTGGCTTAGGAAAATAATCTTGAAGCTAATAGTAATAGGCTTGTCTGAACAGATCAACATCACAGGTGTATTTTATAAAGTGTACAGTCCAGGTGAGCATTTCCAGAGCAGGATCCTCAAGTAAGAGGCATGTCTTAAAAACATGGTTGAAATTTCAGGATAGTGATTATTTTGCTGTGTCATTTTTTAAAGTTAGACAACTTCATTACTTTTATTGTAAACATCTTAAAATGTCAGATGTTCACTTAGGGCTAATGCTGTCTTTCTAAACTTGGGGTGAAAAGCAGAATTATTAAACCATAAATTTGTTTTCATTCAGAGATGCAAGGCTTCTACCAAGGAGTCAGGTCCTACAAACACTTTGGGTGTTCAAATGCATGAGACAAGCTGCCTTGGACTGTGAATCCCACTGTAACCTCATACTGTACATCTGTCAATGTGTCCTTGAATGCTATGAAAAATAGCTGATGTATTAAATACTCAGTGTGTCACTTGGTTATGTGATTCCACAGTTTGGAAGTGCTGCTTTTACAACTGATCCCCTGTTGAACAGTAGCACGTGGTGTGTATAATTAGAAATATTTCTGGAGCTGTTTATATAAAATGAAGAAAAATCATAAATTTGGGATTGGGAAAGCTAAAGTGGAAAAATCATTAGTCAGAAACAGCTTGCTGTAAGCTAATTGCTAGTCTCTTTACTGATTTCTGGTGGTTAATTTTCTTATGTTGTTTTGCTTTGGGAATTTAGAAACCTAATGTACCAGAACGTTCACAATGTGTTTTCTTTTTGATTCCCACTTAGTTTAAATGTATAAATGTAGATAGTTTTCTTCTTGAAAACCAATTGCTCAGATCACGGGTGATATTTCTGTTGTAGTCATTTAAACCTGGATTCTGAAAACAGTATAATGCTCGATGTCAGATGCTCTGGTCAGGGACTTTCCTCTTCATGGAAGCTGGTAGTCTGTCTGCAGCTCATATTACCAGCAGAGCTGATTTTCTGCAGTAGATCTGCATTTATTCACTATTAAAATAACTGGCAAACAAAGTATCTGGTGGCATTTTAAAACTTGGGTGGGGCGTGGGGGTTGTGTGTATATATTTGAAGTCAAGTTGTTCTCTCTAGTTCTGCCCCCAGAGCATATATTCAGTAAAGCCATGTCACTGTGTCATTCCTTAAACAGGTACATTTTTTTTAATTTCTTAACTGTTGTAGCTCTGATAGCAGAGTTTACCTCTGAGTTTACAACAAATAATGGAGGTAAAAAAATATAGAAGATTGAAAGGATATATTTCAGAGAACTTTAGTCTGTAAAATTTTGTTTCCTTTTCATTACTTCTACTCTTTACATCTTTGTTATCTCTAATTAAAAATGCTCTGGGTGATATGATCTCCTGTCACCCACGTTCCTCCTCTTGCTCCTTCCTAGTGTTCAATACCACAGGAAGTTCCAGCTCATAAAATCAAACCAGAGTTGGAATGAGCTGCATCTCCTGCTGCTGGCACTGGGCTGCTTTTGCCAATGGCTTCTCTTACAGAGAGAACCAAGGGATGGGCACAGATCATTAGAGAAAATGAAGAGCTTTAGGTTTAACTTCTTTTTTCCTAATCTTTCCAAAGGAGCACATAATCTCTGCTATCTGCTTAGCAGTTTTAATTTTAAAATTGCCATTATGTAGTGTCTCAAAAGCTATTCCTTTTGCAAATTTTAATTATATACTAATATAGTTACATACACTGGAGAGTTATATTTTTATGGGGATCAATGACTTAATACAGGTGAGAAGTAAATTGGTTCTGCCCCAAATAGCATTTTGTTGAGAAAACATGAATGTGAAAATGGGTTCTGAAAGCACTCCTGAGGGTCATCATTTTCTGTTCCTTGAAACAATTTTGTTGCCCATATTCTGAAAATAAAGAGCATTGTCTGTCTGAAAGCTCATGTTTGAAGTGCTAACAACCAAAAGGATAGTTCCACCTGCTCTGTGTATTCACCAGCATAAATCTAAAGCATAAATCTAATTTAAAGTTCTCCAGGTAAGCAAAGCTTTTAAATTAATATGTATGAATTCCTTCTATAGTAATTTTAATAATGAAAGGGATTGTATTGCTTAGTTATGTTGTTTATTGCTGTTTATCACCTGTTTTACTAAATAGTTCCAGTAAATACTTAATGAATTTTGAAAGATCCATTTGAACAGAATAAATTCACAATCTCTTATTATAAGCACATTTCTTAAAAATTCAAGAACACAAATTAGCTTGTTTGGAACATATGAAGTCCTTTTGTTTTGTTTAAGTTCTTCAGTGGAGGAAGTTACTGTTTCATTTAGATAGCACCAAAAATTCAAGTAGATGTACTCCATTTGCTCTAGGACACTGCTAGTGCCAACTTGACAAGTCTGAATACCACATGTAGAGGGTTTCTCTACCCGAATGAAAAACTTAGGAACAGAAACATGAAATGTGTAAGATATTATTTTCTATTGCCATGTAGTAAAGAAACAAGACTGACTACATCTAACTCTTTTGTATAAAATTAGGTTTGTACATACTAGAAGTGTTGTACAACTAGAATTGTGTAGTTACAAATAAAAAAAAATTGGAAATGATGTTTGGTTTTAAATACTTTTTTTCCCTACCAGTGTTAATTCTGTAATGTAAATAGAGGAAAGTTATCTTATATTTTGCCTTGGGTTTTAGGGCATTTAATGATTTTAATACAGTTGTTACATTACCATTCTGTCAACACACTGCAAAGCAGAGATTTTTTAATTCAGCACATTATTTACATATAGATAAAGCAGGCACATTTATCTCAAAAAGTAACTTTTGGTTAGAGCATATGCAGAGACACCCCTGTTCTTCCACACTGATGAAAACATTTTTAGGCATGTTTGGAGTGTACACAAAAATATTCTTATTGGTTACTGCCTTGTCCATGGTGGTAGTGTTTATAATAAGGGCACTTTCTCCCCCTCCTTTATTAACTTAAACTTCTGAAGTAAATGTGAAATCAAGCAGTAACTTAATGTTCTTTGTACCCTGGTGGCTTCTCAAGACAGTCAGATGCTGAGGGGTTTATTCTGAAGTGAAGCCCTCTGACATTAAACAGAAAGGTCAAATCAGTCATTAGTGAAATGAATGCTCTGTCTAAAAATAGTGCTATTTTTATGACACTCAAAAGTGACAGAAAATAACAAGGGCAGTCACAAGTGAACTTGGAGCAGGTTCTGTATAGTTAGGTTTTATTGCAACTGTAGGGTGAGACTGCAATACTGTGTGTTTATTTACTGTTGTTTAAAAGATTCATTGAAACTAAGTTTGAAACAGGTTTCAGAAATATCAGCTGAGGCGTTGTTGCTGTTTTCCTTACTCTTGCTGCCTTTCTCAACCAGCCATCAGTAGAGGCTGTGCCGTAGCCAGGGATCAGGGAATCCTCCCCTTCCATTGTGTCTCTGGACTGTGGCCAGTGTTTGGGTGCTCAAATGAGAGCAGGGGGCCAAAGGCAGAAATGGGTGCACAGGAAGGGGGAGGAGAAAGAAGGTGGGGAAGAAATCCAGGCTGAAGGCAGGGAATTTAGCTGGAGATGGTGAGGAGCAAAGCCTGTTGAGTTTCTGCAAAAAAACCATGTTCATTTCAGATAGACTTGAAGTTCTTAAAGGAGGACTGACCTAATGGTGTGTGGGATCAGGGAAGCATAGCTGCATAAGACTGGTTTGAGAGGAGTCTGGGATTGGCTGTGTGAGAAAAACCATGGGATATGAATCAGAGCTGGACCTGCTGTTGAGTGTAGAGGTGGGTGATTGGAAACTGCCTATATGTTTATTTCTGCAGCAAAAAGATTTGCAGGAAAAGTAGAAGTGCTTTCACATTTAAGGTGTTCAAATGCTGCCTTGCATTTTAATCTGTCTTTTTTATGGATTTCCTTTGTCGTGACCAATAAGCTGTTACAATTACCACAGAATGGTTTGGGTTAGAAAGGATCTTAAATCTCATGCAGTTCCAACCCCCTGCCATGTGCAGGGACACCTTCCACTATCCCAAAGTGCTCCAAACCCCATCCAACCTGGCCTTGGACACTTTCAGGGATGGGGCAGCCCCAGCTTCTGTGGGCACCCTGTGCCAGGGTCTCACCACCCTCACAGGGGAGAATTTCTTCCTTACTTCTAACCTAAACCTGCTCTCTTTCAGCTTAAGGCCATTCCCCCTTGCCCTATCTCTGCATGTCCTTGTCCAAAGCCCCTCCCCAGCTCTCCTATGTCCTGGAAGGGGCTCTGAGGTTTCTCCTCCAGCCTGAGCAGCCCTAGTTCCCAGCCCATCTCCACAGGAGAGGTGTTCCTGCCCTTGGATCACTTTGGTGGCCCTTCTCCAGATTCTCAGTAGCTGCTTATTTTCAGAGCAGGTATCTGGTTCCCTCATGGTTGTCTCAAAGCACAAATGCCGTGCTCTTGCTGCCCCAGATGGGCCACTGTAGACAGCAGTAGTTAGGTAAAGCTCCTTTAGATACACTGCACAAACATTGCCAGAAATTTAGCCAGCTCAAGATGGGATGTGCTGTGTTCAAATTACAATTTTAGTGTTTGTTGCTGTGTCTGGGGTGGCTTAGACATTGATACAGGATAGTTCTAAATCACTAAATAAAACTCAGTGCAGTCTAGCCAGTCAAGTTTTATGTTGCTTTCAGGGGAGATTTTTCAGTCCTGAGTGGGCCATATGTTGATACAGTGTCAAAATTCCCTGATCCTATCAAATGAAGATGAATGGAAGTGCTGTGGTTCCTCAAGAATGAGCTTTAGGTTATTGGAGCTGGGAGCACAGTGCTTGAAAAGCTTCTCTTTTACAAGCAGAAACATACATTCTAATAATATCTTTCCTTTTTTTGTTAGAATGAATGCTGAATTCAGTATTTATGTATATATATATAAACTGGTGATCAGATGTAGCAGAGCTTGGATAGCAGCATCTTTTTTACTAAGCCAGTTAAATTAAATTATAGCCAAATTCGCTCACCAACTCACTTTTTAGGGTAAGTTGTGAGTAAAATGCTAATACTCAGTGGGTTTGTGTTGCAGCATTATCAGATACCTTCTATATTAAGTGTCTGGTATATATTTTAGTTGATTTTCAGTGTCGTAGATCTAAAATGCTGAGTAACCTCCATGCTTCCTTAGTGTATTCCCAGGCTGTTGCATTTTGTTGATGAATATTCCAATTACTTATTTTGTATTTATGTTAATCACTGGCTGCTAAATCCAAAATAGGAAAATGTATTTAAATGTGAACACACTTTACTTTGCATTTGTTCAAGAGAAAGGTTTCCTCTCAGGCAGTATTGATTTTTTACTTCTATCCATTCACTTAGGCCATAGGTGCTACATCTCAGGAAATCTGCTTGAATCTGACATCAAGATCTTCCCCCATCCCAACTATTGAGTATTTTCTTTGTCTTTGCTGCATCATGTCACAAGGATGCACACATCCTTAAGGATGCAAGAAGTGCCCTGCAGGCTTAGTCTAGTGGTCCATTCAGCCAGCTAAATATTCTTGCCCTGGCAGCAGCGGCAGAAAAGTGGAATTTTTTCCTCTTCCTGTTTTGTATTTCCATTTGTATATCTAGAGAATCTGCAACTACCCCAGGGCTGTTAAAGGTACCCCCTTGCCTTGTTGTTTTTAGCATCCTTTCATGCAGCTGTTGTCTGGTAAAACAGTTACCTTTGTGTTCTGTAGATAATTGCTTGTTAAGCGCCACATTAGTTGATTTCATAACCTCAGGTTGGAAATATCTCTCACTGTGCTGTTGTTAGGGTCATCAGAATTTGAACAGCCCTCAATACTTTTTGCTTTTTAAACTTAAGGCTCTTGATGGAATAGATGCTGTTTCTTACAGCTAAAATTGCCACCTGAACTGCCTTCTAAAGGCAGTGTGCAGCATATCCACAGACAAGTGACTTTTTTTGAGCATATGTAACATGATAGGCATTCCTTGTAGGAAAAAGGGGCTGAGTTTTCTCAATATAGCCAGAAGCAAAACAGAAGTGTTGCAGTTTTCAACATGATTAGTGTGCTGTAATACAAAAAGTGTAGAAAAGAACTGGGTATGTCTTCAGTGTTGTGTCACCCCCGTACTGATCATATAGATATTAATGCATTTGTTAGCTCCATCTGCTCTCCTGCAGCTCCTACATATTTAAGAATTTAGTAATAATAGAGATGGAGAATAGTAACAGGGAGGTGGGAGATATGTTGTGGACACCAGTCCTTTGGAAAGGAAACACAAGGGTTCTTTGCTCTGGCTGTTAGATATTTATAAAGTGCACAGATTCTTACTTGTTTTCTCTCTGAGATGCTCTTGGAGTCAAAAACTTACATAATCAAACCAGAAAGAATCATAAAGTAAGGTAGGTTGAAAGTAACATTTGGGAATTAACTGGCCTAGAACACTGTTCCAGACAGGACTTGTTTTTTCTTACACATTTCTTTCGTAAACTTGTGAGAAAACATTTGTAATTCTGAACTATACAAATCTGTGGATAGTTATTTCTAGTATCAAAATTACATCACCTTTTTATACTGCTGTTGCAAAGAAATTCTTTTGTTTTGCTTGGTTTGAAATCCGTGACATTCTTGATCAAAATGGAAAATTACTTGTTAATATTGCTGATTTGATTTGGTTTCAGTGCAAGAGAGTTTAATCCCAGAATTGTGCATGAGCATTTCAAACATATAGCTTCTAAGAAGGCTTAAGGATAAAAAGGAGGACAATTGGCACCAAGATACCAGTGGAATTGGTTCAGAGGGCTCTAGAACTAGAGGTGGTGTTGCTGTACCTGTATTAAATTGTCCTATGGGAAATCACAGCTTGTTTCTCTAATGCAGGAGCAGCATGGCACAGCTCCTCTACACTATTTTTAGAAGATTATCTGCTCTCTTAGCCTGCCTTTGCATTCTGCCAGTGCAGTGTGACATTACAGCACTGCTCTGCTGTGTTGGTTCCATTCGTTCTGTATAATGTTATGTGCCTGGAGTTAGGAAAAAGGAGACGGAGGAGTACATGGAGAGGAACAGAGAGCAAAAGTAATTTACTGACTTGAAAGAGAGGCTGGTTTGGGGGAGGGAGTTCAGTGCAAAACAGGAGTGTTGCTGAATGTGATTGTCTTTAAGCTGCTGGAGGGAAAAGCAGTGCAGGGTCCTGCCTGGGTGCACAGGCTGGGGGTGCCTTGGAGCAGCTCTGAGAAGGGCCTGGGGAACAGCAGCTTCCCAGGAGCCAACACTGTGTCCTGGTGGCCATAAGGCCAATGGGATCCTGGGGGCCTTTAGGAAGAGCACTGGAGCAAGTCAGGGAGGTGACCCTGCCCCTCTGCTCAGCCCTGGTGAGGATCTCCTGGAGTTCTGTGCCCTGCTCTGGGCTCCTCAGTACCACAGAGACATGGAGCTCCTGGAGCAGGGCCAGCTGAGGCTGACAAAGAGGGTGAAGGGACTGGAGCATCTCTCTGCTGAGGAGAGAGGCTGAGGGAGCTGGAGCAAGTTCTACCATGGTGACATTGGGTGAGTTATGTCTGGTGTTGGCAGCTGTGCCACTTTGTCTCAGCCTGCGACAGTCCCAGAATATCTCTGAACAGCATGAGCAGAGGGAATGCTGAATTACTGCTTCCCAGGATCTCTGAGTGGAGGATTGACTCAGCAGTGAAGGTGGGGGTCAGCTCTGCAGAGTGAGATGGATCACAGAGGCGCTGGGGAGTGCAGACAGAATGGCTGTGAGGGTCACCCAGCCTGCCCCAGCTGGGGAGCAAATGCTCATCCTCTGCTTTCTTTTTCAGTAGAACACTTCAGAGCTTGTTGTGGCATAACCTGTGTGCAGCAGGGCCCAGAGCTGAGTGCAAATTTCAGTACCAAGTATGGCAAGGACCCTACTTGAAATAATTCTTTAAAAATCAATGGTGTTTTGTTAAGATAGGGTGGCATCCTGGCCTGTAGGAAAATCAGTTAAGGCTTCTGTTATTTCATATTTCTCTTTCTTCCCCTGTGAATGTATTGGATTTTTAATATTTTTCTGGCTTATATCTCATAGTAATCAACAGTTTTGCACAAGCTTCCTTCTAGATGCAAAGTTAATATTTGAAAGTATATATAAATTTTCTAACTTATATTTATGCTGTCTTCAGATTACTTTTATTACTTTTGTCTCACCTTCAAGAAGTCCTTAAGTATCACTGTAATTCATTCAAATGAAGCACACGCTATCATGCTTTTCATGTGTGTGCTGTACAGGAAATGGGCATTTCAGACATTCAGAGGAATTAAATTATATGGTAGAGCTTTTAAGCTGTGAGGGGAAAGAAATCTCTAAGGAGAATCTTTGTTGGTTTTTGTGTGTATGTGGGGAGGTTTTTTGGATTTTGCTTGTAAGGTGTAGGGAGGTTTCTAGTTTTGTGGTTGTTGTTTGTTGCTGTGTTTTTTCCCCTGGAAGATAATATCCCTTACTGTGCCATTTGCAATTCCCTGTACAGTCATCTACCTCCTTATTCAGTAAAACACCTCAGGGTAAAGCATTAATATTCTTTTCTTTCTTTTTTTTTTTTCTTTTTCCTTTTTCCTGCAAAACAACCGTTGTGTTCAAGCTCAAAGAATGGCAGTTGAAATGATGGGGAGGGAGGAGGCAAAGAAAAAGAAAATAAGTGTTTAAATCTAAAAGAGTAGTTTTCTTAAGTCTGAATTTCTTAACAGTGGACTTAATTTTTAAAATTTATTTTATTTCTCAACCTCCACCTTTTTTTTTTTTTAATAAAAGCTTTTTCTTCCCATTTTTCTAATGCAGAGACTTTCCTAAAAGGCAGTAAATAAGCTCCTCTTTAGGCCTTGCCAGATAAATCCTTTGAAGCTCTATTTTGCACTGTTTTGATGTTTGAGAGAATTGTAGTGTGTAGGAAGCCAGAAATATTTCTCCATCTACTTTTCTTCTCCTGTTAACAATGTATCTGTTTCTTAATTCAACATATTCCAAATAAAAGACTAGTTGATATTTATTGATGTTTATTTATACAGAAGAGTACAAGACATAAAAATAGTTTTGAGGACTGTCTTTTTAGTCTTTCTTGCTTAATATATCACTAGAATATAATGTATTTATAACATAAAATATAGGTAATATTTTAAAAATTATATTTACTAAGTGATCAAATATTTATGTGCGTAGTCTACTGTTACATATCTCATTTCTCTTTTATTTTCCTCACAGATTTGTTCCTTACCACATCACCAAATTCCAAAACCATTCAGTTTGAGACATGGGTAAATAAGGTAAGAGAGAACACAAATAACCATTCTGTTGAAATGCAGGCAAGTTACAAACCCCAAAGAGTATTTCTGATACTTATGGTCATTTATAGATAGAAGACTGATCAGTTTGGTTTTATTCTTCCTCTCTGAAGGATGTTTTTTCTTTTAAATAAGCTTTGTTAGATCCATGACTCCAGGTCTTGGATAGTATTTTCTGGGGCAGAGGTTCAAAATGTCACCTCTGACTGTTACAATACATGTGCAAGTTACATTTGAGGAAATCCCAAATCCTGTGTTCACTAAATATCATAACTGAAATCCAGAGGTGAGGAGTAATAGATCAATGGATTAATATTTATTTGTTTATTGAGATTCTGCTTTTGTATTGTCTAACCTGGCCAGGGGTATCCTTTGTACCTTGTTATCCAAAAGGACTATAGCTATAAGTTCCCTTTTTAATGATAATAGAAAGTGCTTAATGTGTTTATTATTAGTTAAGGGATATTTTTGAGGGTTGGCCATCTTCTCCCAGGCAAGAGTCATGAAAGCAGTGAGTCATGAATCCTGTATTTACAGCTTTAGGTAGACTTTAAAAATCATTGGTTATTGAGTCTTTGTAAGTACACAAACTGTTTGTCCTGTTAGTGGGGTTTTTTTTTTGTTTTTTTTTTAATTTTCTTACAAAGTTTGGACTCATATTCTAAATATAATCCTGTGTTATATATCCTGTGCTATATCAATACATTTTGTATTGATAGATTTGCTTATCTTTAGAAAGAAAGATTTCTGTTCTTTGGAATCCCTCAACCCAGGAAAATAGGTCATACATGTAAAATGCTTGGACGTGTGTATGAAGCTACAAATACCTTAACTGATCCATTAAAAGCTGTTAGACTGCTCTTTGCAGAAAAAAGTCATTCCCTTCATTGATGCACTGTAAAATGCTTTTAAAATCTTTGCCTATACAAGATATGCTTTTAGGGCCAGCTAAGGGCCTCTTGTATTCCACTGCATGGAAATGCATCAATTTAAATTTTTCTCCTCAGAATCGTTATAAATTACATGTCAAGGTAAAGATACATAGTCAGACATGCAGTACAAACAGTGTCCAGAGTTGCATTGAAGTCTGCAAACAAAACCTGACGTGAGTCATGTTGGATATGGATAACTCTGCTCCATTGCCAAGCCTTTGCTCCTTGCTTTGCTGGGCATTTGTGTGCAGAGCACTGTGCTGAGCTGATGGCAGGGCCTGGGGAAGGGGGCCATGGCTGCAAAAACTCAACATCTTCAAATGGCTTTGTGCCAGCTGTGATCCAGTTCTGTGACAAACAAGGATCCAGCACTTCTTATCTTTCTGATGGTACAATGGACTATTGTCTTCTGTAGGCCTAGATTTTAATAAAGGAGAAGTAAAACAAGTTCTAAGCCAGACATAATAGAAAATCGATTTATTTCCTAATTGGAGGACAAATCAGGACCCTATTTTTAATTTTTATGCAGGTGTGTTGTTATATATTACATATGTCTGTAAAATCACATGTTAATATGCAACAATGCACAGTAGTATTCACAATCGCTTAATTATCATTTAGATAATGTTGCTGAAATAATCCAATCTCTTCATCATAGCACAGCAAAATATATGGAAATTGAATCTGAATATTACAATTGATGGATTTCCACAAGAATCCAGGATTAGAAATGCAAAAACTCAGTTCCAGTTTTTGAAGAGTGCAGTTTTATTCCATAGCTGAGATGTCTCTCTCTTATCTGCTAAAGCCCTCCATTAGTGAGCTGTATTTTCTTTGGTTCAGAAGCCAGTTTTTATCACTTACTCTGTGATTCAGTCTTTCCATCATCTTTGTCCTGTTTGCTAGGATGGGAACTTCTCTAAAGTTGGAAAAAGTAAGGAAATGCCCAGTGGTGCCAAAGTTGTTGGGCAGTCCGTGTTTGCAGATTTTGGTGAGTTTTCTTCTTTTACACTGTCCTGAGTGTTGCTTTCTCATGTTTTGGTTGGAAAACAAATAAAGGTGTTTAGCTCTAAATGGGATTTTTATGTTTCTCTGCTTTTTCTCTTTAATGTGTTATGTTTATTTGTAAATCTTGAAATGTCTGGGAATCATTATTAACAAATTCAGCTTTGGTTATCCCAGCACATTCTGCCTCAGGGGTATATAATTTTTGTTGCTTTGAGGTATGGTACAACATTAAACTTAATTTTATCAAATACTAATTTTATTTGACATTATTTTATTATTATTATTATTATTATTTTATTTTGATTCTAATCCTGTTCAGAAAATATTATCTGATTAAATATTTCTAAATTTTTCATTTGTATGAACTAATAAAGACTAAATTAAATAAAATTACTTGAATAAAAATTGCTGGAACATGGTAAAATCTTAATGGTTGTAATTGAAAGTTCTCAAAGGCTTTTGGACAGCAGAAAAATTTAATTTATATGTAAATCTATTTTTGCAAGGGTTAGTGAAAGCCCATATTTTTCTATTAGAATATACCTTTCCAGTCAATTGTGGCTTATCAATGTTTTTGTCATGTTACAGAGAATGGGGCATGTTGGTTTTGTAGTGCAAAAAATACTAATTTTCTGTGCACTAAAATAAGAATTTTCCAACCAGAGGCAAAGTGTTGCAGGCCTGACTCCGCTGACATAATTGACTGTAAATAACTTCTTAAAAAATAATTTTCTGTATTTATACAACACCCTTGTTACTGTGAGACTGAGCCTGTCTTTAAATGTTGTCAAAAAGTAGCCTTACTTCAACATTTTCTTCAAAAACTTATTTTAAAGAAAATGACAATTTTTAAACTTCTTGGGTCCAGAGTGTGACTCACTCGCTCTGTGCTGCCACTTGAAAGTGCTTTGAGCTGACATGTGAGTGCAAGACACCTCTAGTGGGTGGGTGATGGTCCTTAGATCAGATCCACAGACAATGAAGTCAGGCTCTTCTGTGAAATGTTTAGCTCATTTTCTAAAACCTTATTCAAAGTTTTAATAAAATATTTTACTATTTATATTCAAGTTTGAATATTTATCTATATAATACATGAAGGAAAGAATAGAATAATGTAGTTTTTACAGTTAAAAAAATTAAGTGTGCTGGGTCTTTTGTAATCATTTTCCAAGCTGATGTTCTGAATAATGTGTCGTAATAGGTACTAAATAGAAATATTTTTGTAAGTTTTAAACAATGGCAAAGTGAAAAGCTATCTTAATGTAGGGTAATTTTATCTCTGTTAGGTGACTAATGAGCCCAAATGATAAATCATAATCTTAGAAATTTATAGTTATTAATGGAATTGTAATAAACTCTGGGATATCTTTACAAGGAGAAGTGGAACTGTTCCAACATTAAAGCTGAAATTTTGAATGTGTGGCTGAATGGAGTGTGCAGTGCTATGGCAGGGCCGTGGTTTGGTACAGCTGAGCTTGGGAGGAAGGGCAGTGGCCCAGGGACTGCTGGGCTGGAGTTCCAGCACCCTTGTTTATTGCCCTGCTCAGCTAATTATCATCAAATTCATTTGTTCTGCACCAGTCCAACAAAGGGGCAGAATCTCCCCTTATGAGAATGCTGCTCTGCCACAGTAACTGCATTTACCCACTTGTGCTATGTCTGCTCACATTGAGGTACTTCAAAACACTGGCTTTGAGCATACAGCTGCTTACAGCTGCAGTGAAAGACAATGCATTACTAGAAATGGATTGTCAGACTTGAACCTCTCCTGTTTTCAGTTTTCCATTTCAAAAATGACAGAATAATGGTTGTTCTAAGTCAAAGGAAGCTAAGGTATGCTGGTTTGCAGTTTGGAATAATTTGGCTATCTGTAATGGAGCCTGATTGATTGCACAACAAATCAAAATACCACAATGAAATGGAAGATGAGATGTATTAGAAGGTAGTGCTGCCTTCTACCTGGGCAGGTTGTGCCAAGCTGTGTGTGTGATGCAGAATGTGCTTTGCACTCACACTCCACTCTGCCACAGGCAGCCTCCCCTTGGCACTGGGACAAAGCCACTGGCAGTAGGAATATTCCAAATACAGGCACAAGTTTCTGACATTCTTACTTCTGGGTTGCCTGCCTCTATTTTTCTTCCCCTTTTGACATTTTCTGTGCCTCTCAGCTGATGTGCCAGCTTTGCCATTTGCTAAGGGTCTCAGAGGGTATCTCTGTGCTTTCACTCTGCCACCTGTCATGAATTCACCTTGTGCATGTTGGACTCTGCAGCAGAGCCAGGTCCAGGTGTGAGCTTGGGGCTGTGCCACTTGGGCTGTGCTTTCCCTCTCACACCCACCCTTCTGCTTGTGCCCTCCTGCACTCCTGCAGTGCAAGATTCTGATTTACTGATCACGCCTGCCTCTCAACAAAATAAGCATTGTTTCAAAAGGTCACTTTGTTCATCATTCTTTCTTACTTCTGAAAATGTTATTTGAAGTACCCTTTCCAGCCATGAGTATTTACCAGTCATTTGAAAAAAGGGGGAGCTTTGTATAAGAGTCTGACTGAGAACTTCCAAAAGCAACTAATTTGGGGTAAGATTTCCTTTCTTAAACTAAGCAGGTTGAACAACAGCTATCAACTATAAATTATTTAGATAAGTGGAGTTGGAAAAACCAGCAATTAGGTGACTCATCAGAAATTGTCACAGATGTTGGTATAATCTTAGTACCAAGTGTTCCTGAAGAATTGAAAAAATAAAGAGGGTTTTTTTTCATTTAAAGTATGCAAATATGTGTTTGTATGCATCTGAAAGTTGAGTACATTTTTGTATATGAGTGTGTGTATATTTTAATGGAAAATTACATAGAAGGATGTGTGTCTTTATCAATACATTTATGATAATGGAGTAGACCTTACACTTCATGGCTAAGTTGGAACCTCTGTAATAAGTAGCACTCCCCCCTGTTACATGATAGCAGTGATTTGTACATCAATCTGACCAAAGGATGGGGAACAATTGACAAATTTGTATTGCCCTTTTAAAAATTAATCAGAAATGGTTTTTGACACCTATTACAAATGGCATTTCAATTGATTAAGGTGAGCAGAGTTGGGCGCTAGAGAATTCTGCACTTACTGAGCTGCCACATGGCTCCAAACAAGTGAGAGCTCTTCATTATTACTTTTTCTATTCTTCTCATGTCACTATGGTAATTGCAGTGCAGTGGTTGCTATAGCAAAAATGATTAATCCTGCGCTGTTGTTATCTGTGAGCTGGCACAGGAGTTTTATAAGATCTGCTTGTGCTGTCTTGAGAGGAAATCATAGATGTTGTCTAGAATCCTGATAAATACTTGCAAGTATATGGAGAGTTTTATTAATTGTCACTTAAATTACTAGGAAAATGTATTTTTAAAAAAATTCAAGGATTTCAATGGGACAATCTGAAAAGGACCGATTTTTTTTAGCATTAGATGAATGTGAATGATATTTTGGACACAATAACCTGCTTTTTTCTCGTTAGTTTAAAGATTAATACCATATGTTTTTGAAGTAGTGAGTCAGAAATGATTAGCACAGGATATTGTGCTGATTATACGATCCATTAATTCATTTCTATAGGAAATTGGTGTCATAATTGCTGTTTAATTATGATTGGTTCAGTTGGATAGCAGAGATTGATAGATCATCCTCTGGTATCTGAGACTGTAAAAGTTTGACTAATCAGTCATTGATTTTACTTAGTTAAGGCAAAGAACTTTGTTTTGGCCTGTATTTAAAGGAGAGTAAAAATAGCTTTTTGAAATCAAACTTGATCATGGTGTCCTCCTAAGTAAATACAGCACAACTCTTTTTTTTCTCTAGGTGGCATTTAGCAAACCCAGTCCTTTAATTTTTTGTTACCATCTGATTTCTTAGCTGCTGCCCTTTCTCTTTTCTAATTTAAGAACTTTGCATTCACCCCTACTATGCACACTCAGTTTCTTTTTGAACAAACATGGGCCGGGTTTGTTGAAGTTCCATCAAAGTCTTTCAGAGACCTGAACTCAATTTTTTCTCATATTTAAAATCCAGTTATCCAACTAATAATCCTAAGAGAATCCTCTCTGTTCTCCCCCCTACCAAGAAATGGAACTATTTCATGTATGTTAACTACTTGTACGACATGTGGCAGTAATTATCACTTTCCTTGTAGGAAATGATAGCTCATTATTGCCAGTTAATTATGTTTAAACAGGATAACATAGTGCCTAACCTTTGGGGGTTTTTCAACCTTCCATTGCACTGTGCCAAATGCACTTTGTTGAAAGATTTTTTTTTTTAAAAAAGTAGACCTTAATTAACCTGCAGCTGAATATGCTTTAAATGCACAGCTTTTCTGCCTGCAGTTGCATTTTGATTTTGTACCTTTTAATTTTGTCTCTCAGCTTCATTCTAACATTCAAATTTCTTTTTTCCCTCAGAATGTCGCATCCTCAGATGCAGTAGCAATGTATCAAAGGGAGATTTTAATGGTACATTTTGGTAAATAACCCCTCAAGAAAAGCATTCTCCTTTGAGCACTGTGTTGTGAAAATATTTTGTGTTCCTGTAGTCAATGAAAGGATTTTCTAAGAAGCTTGAGGTGTAGGTTGACAATACTTCTGCATATGAGGAAAGCTGGGTTTGCTGTGAGTAGTTTGGGTGAAAAAGGTGTGAAAGTTAATGAAAATGAAGCCTTTGGAGAGACTTTAGCTGTACAAGAGATTCTTTTAGTATCAGATGCACTTATGGAACAGCAGTGTATATAGAGACTTACCAAGTAAATTGACACTTGTGTTTTGGGTCCCTGAAAGTGTGTTTAGGAGCTAAGTCTGTCTTCTTTGTTAATTTGTAACCAGCAATGCTCTCAGTGATACCTCAATGTTTTAAATGTAGCTCCCAACCAGTGTCAATTTCTGAGGGGGGAAAATCAGGTTCCCATATTTTGCCAGGGTCTTTCATGTGTGCTGCCAAATCCCAGTATCTCCTGGGAAAAAGAATTGCTGTTTTTTCATATTATTTTTTGTCAAAGGGGCTTGTAAATTAAGAGGAATTTTGCTTTCTTTCCAACAATAGAATTGGTGGAGCACTGCATGTGTCACTTGTTTTTCTGTTCCTAGTTGAACTACTTCATCACAGGATTGAATTTTTCTTTGGCTCTGTTTGTGGTTGATATAAGAGGAGCTCTGGACCCAGGCTGAGCTGACCCAAGGCAGTCACACCAGTGGCTTGCCTTGGTTTCTATTATCCCTTCCTTTGGCAGCACCTGCAGGTTTGTTGCCATGGGAGCTTTGAACTTGTGGAACATCACAGAGCTCCAAACGTACAGGATTGGGAGTTTGTTTTAGTGTGAAGCAGGTGAAATGAGCAGCTTTCAGCAGAAACTGCAGCAGGAGTTTCAGTGATGGTTTTGTTTGGTTTGGGGGTGGTTCACATTGTGTTTGATGCAGTTTCTTTTCCTTACTTGGATCACAGTTAGTGCTGGAATTTCCCTGGGAGGCAGAAGGCTGCACTGTTGGCTCCGGTGCAGCCTGGAATAATCTCACTGTGCACTTTGCTGGCACACTGTGCTGAAGTGCTTCTATGCAGTGGAGCTGTGAATATGGATTCTTTGGAAGGACTTAAAACCAGAATTGATTGAGTGTGAAGGAGAAGGTTATGAGGATTTCTTTAATGTCCGCAGAATTTTGAATCATCTGTTAAAGTTCTTAGGATCTGTTTTTTGAAGTTATGATTCACATTTTGCTAAAGGCAGCTAACATTGATTGTTTTAATAATGTGTAATTATCTTAGTAGTTTATTATAGCTGTCTCTGTCATGACCATCTCAGTGAGCACCTAGAGGCACAGAGTGACAAAAGAATTCTAATGATTTAATTAGTTGAGAAGATAAATTTAAGATAATCAGCTTTCAAAGAAACTTTTCTTTTATTTGAATATCAAACTCAGTTGTACGTATTGTAGGCTTCTTGCCTGCCCCAGAAGGGTATTGCTATAGTGCAACCCTAATAGGGCTTTATTTCTTCTTTATCCTCTTAACTGTTCTTCAGAACTGTGGATTGAAGACTCATGAGAGAGGATACTGAGAACTGGGCAAAGACAAGAGGGAGAGAAGTATGAATGAGAACTTTGTGGTATATGAAAGTTTTTGTTTCTATGTTCAGAATTATGAAAGCTGACTTTCTTAGCCTACATGGTCAACATATTTCCATTTCAGCAAATAGTTAGTGTTAGAAAGGACCTCTACAGATCATCAAGTCCAATCCCCAACTTGCTAGAAAACAACTTTTGTTTTTTTAACAGAACTGTAATAAGTTACAATGATCAGTCTGTGATCTCAGAATAACCCCAAAAAGTTGATTCCATTTTTGTTTTTAAAGGAGCAGAAGATTACATTGCAGCAGAAGTGCAGAGCATTTAAATTAAAAAGGTTTAGATCATACACCCACCAAAAGCTGTCTTGCTCTTTATAGCTATAGCTTTATCTGCTGTATTATGAAACAGTTTTGGAGTGAGTGATCACAGAACTTGTCATTTCTCCAGGTGCCATTTTCTTTTCTGAGCCCATGTTGGAAAGTACATTGCACAAGCATGAATCTAATAATCCTTTGAAGTTGATTGCTAAAGAGCACTTTTGTGACACCTTTTTCTATGTTTGTAAAGGAATTTGAACATTGGGATTGAGTGTCCTTTACCTAGTTTTACTCAGGCCGAGTAAATTACAAGTGTGTTTGTTTTCCAAGCACTTCTCTGATACCTCTGGGTTTGGGAAGAAGTTTCTTGTGTGGAACTCCTTTGACCATTTGGTATTCGTGAATTCAGTTTAAAACATGTTCTCAGACTGCAGTACCTCAGTATTGCTTTTGGAGCATCTAACAATTCTAATGACATTATGCTGTGTTTAGTCTGATTGACAATTTTTTTCTGTTCTCACCCATTCCAATTTACTTTTAGAACAGATTGAAAATCCTTGAGCGATTTTTTGCAAGTGTGAACATCACAATCAATGTTAAAGGTCAGCAGTGTGTCTCACACAGCCTGTCTGTGCAAGGTGTGCTCCCAGGACCTGCACAGGCAGTGGCTTTGGGATACTTGGATTGGGCTGCCAGCCCTTGGCAAACATGGGCAAGGTGTTGGAAAGAAGGCTCTGTGTCCATGGCTTTTGTTTGAAATACAGCAAAAATCAGGCAGTTGTTAGTAATGATTCTCACATGATTCCTAGATGGAATAAGACTTCTAATTTTGTCTTTACATATTTAGACATAAGTACAGGTTTGCAGGTGATGAGTATGTGGGACTGTTCTTTTTCTAGCCCTTTGCACTGCCTACAAAACTTGATCCTTATTAACCATGGAATTTGCTGTGTGACAGTCAAGCCAGAATTGTGAGTTGAGAACTTGCACATTAAAGTTGAGTTTCTGTTTCTGTGTCAAAGGTGCTCCAAGCTGAGTGGTGCTAGCACGGGACATTTGGAGTCTGGAGTGTTTGGGCACAGCTACTTCTGCAAATGATGTTGAAATTACAAATAAGATTTCCACCAGTTTGGAATGAGCTTTCATTTTTAGATGAAAGTGACAGAAAGACAGAGCAGGAGACCCCAGGTGAAGGGGTGTGATGGTTACAGAGGGTCTCCAGGAGCAGATTTCCTAGGTAGACCTAGGCTGAAGGAGATTATTAAAGACATGATACATAAGGAATTTTTCATAAATACTTGAAACCAGCGTAGGTGTGATGGGTTCATCCAGCCATTGTCACCAATATATGTTTTGTCGTTTATGAATACCTAATGGCCCTTTGAATTTGTTTCTTCCTTTGTGGAGAAAAAATTTAACTTCAAGATCAGAGTTTAAAAACTTTGTTTTAAATAAACATTTGAAGAATGCTTATTTACATTGAGATTGAAACCAGGCATGAAGATAGGAAGTGTTTCTTGGGTCCAAGGTGAATTTGCTGTTAGTGAGTTAAAGCTCTTAAGTTAGCAACTGCTGGGAGTGTTTGTCTGGTCTTCAAGGTCAGTAGTTTGCATTCCAGCAGGTGCTTCCAAGGTAGAATCATGTACAGATGAAGGAGGAAATATTTTCTTTCAAAACTGGAAAAGCTGCTGTATTGATTCATTCGTTTCACGGCCTCTTTGAAAAAGCTGCAGAAATGAAGGAAACATTTTATTTCTGGTTATGAAAGATGGATCTGTAGATTGTAGGATGTGCTTTAGAAATAAAAACTGGAAAAGAAATAAGATGTAATATTATGATAGAGATCAAGAATGTTGGGCTTTTCTTCTTTTGATTGCTACTTTTCTGTAATACAGTATTTGACTAATTTTGGGTTTTCTTAAACTATTTTGCTACGACTCAGAAGATATTCTTGTTTCATTGATGTCCTATTTCCAGCTACATGCTCAGTGCTGGAGCTTTACTTGAAGCCTTTTAAGTTTAACATTTGTTCTCTCTGCTATAAGTGCCGAATTAATGTTTTTATATCTCATCTTCATGGTCTTTAAATTCAGCTGAGCATGGAGTATAAAAGAGGAAAATAAAAACCAAACAAACAAAATCCAAGCAAACCAGTCCAGTCTCCATAGGATATCTCTGTCTGAGAAACTTCTGTGAGGTGGATACAACAACTGGAGATATAGCACCTTAAGAATAGCCTCTCATCTTGTTTTCAGAATGTTTTTGACAAAATCTATTTTTAAAATAAATATTTTTTTCCAAAACTGTGCTGTAAATTTTCAACAGATTTTTCTCTTGTCTTGAACTTAATTTTTTAAACTATTGGATTCTTAAATATCTGTTACACAGAATTGAGGAGAAATTGCAACTGGAAACATCCTGTAAGAGAAATTGCATAAATGGACGTTTATCTTCTGCTCAAAATGATTGAGGAAACTCTGCCTTCCAAAACAGAACATCTATCATAGTATTTTCAGTTTGCAGGGACAAGGGCGTGGTGTTTGATGCATATTTGCATTTATTCATTCTTTGATCATACTGAATATTTTAATCAAGTTTCGAGCTTGTAATTTGTCTACAGCACCTTAATTTGTAAGGTGATGGCTTCGTGTGTAATTATGTTTCCGTTCTGTCCTATGAATTGGTTATTCCTCAACGCTCCCAGGGTGTTGTCATCAATGTCCTGCCCTACTCTGAACATGAACTACCCACACTATCAAACTGAGTTATTGGCATAACAAGATGAATGTTTGCGGTATGGGTAGAATCAAACATTTTATATTCTCCTCTGCTCCACAGCATAATTTAAAACGAGAACAGCCTTGTTCTTGTCCCTTTCTAAACCAGAGGAAGGTGGTTCTTTGTCCTTGTGTGTTAATGAAAATCTTCTGAAATCACTTCAGACTGAAACTTGTAGAAATCTGATTAAAATATTAGGGCTCAATTTACATTTTGTATTCAGAAAACATATATCTCTGCAACTTAACTCAATTTTAGCAAATCCTTCAATATTCCCATGGTTTATAATTTGCAAATTGAACGCTTTCTTCCATTAAGTTTAGAAAAAAACTGTAGTCTAACAGTATTCTAGTCTCTTCATGCAAGCAAAGATTCAAGATAGTAACATGTTTTAATTGTTGTTCTTGAATGATGCAGAAGGAAAACACACACCTTCAGAAGTTGGTGCTGATTTCAGATGGTCAGATTCAATAGCTGCTATGTTGATTTCTCTGTTCAGTGGGAATTCCCTTTCCCATCTCTTTAGATGTGAACTTACTGGATTTCTATCACCTAGGCTACTTCACATCCTAAATTCTCTCTCCTGGTGAAGAGAGCTGCCACGAGGATCTGGGAGGAGTTTGGTGGTGAGGTAAAGCAATTCATGAGGCAGATGGGATGTAGGAAGCCACTAAAAGTTTGGCTTTATCACTTGGAGATATTTGGGGAAGTCTGATATTTTCATCACTCCTCCTCCCCTTATAACCCTCCTTTCCATCTCCCAGCTTCCTGATGAACTAAGGGGGGGACCCAGAAATGCAGCTGCACAGAGATAAATGTACACACCCCCCCAAAGGGGGGTTCAGCTGCACAGAAATACAGGCTGGCAGGCTGAGAAAGCCTTTCTTGTGGTGCTGGTAATGACAGGACTTCTGGGCTGTGGCCAGTACTGGCCTGGAAAGTGGATAAGGGGTTCAAGGACAGGCAGATGATCTGAGTTTTCTATTTTAGCTCGGGAGATTTCATCAAGCAATTTTACAAAATCCACTTCCCTAAATAAGCTGGTTTGGATTTCTGCATACCCAGGCAGTTGGTGGCCCTGAGGCCCCTTGGTGCTCTCAGCACCTTTGTGGTTCATACAGAAATGGGTTTTGTAGCGTGTTCATGAGCTGCATTTCTGAAACATCAGACCAGTAAAAATGTCATTTATTGTGGGACAGCCGAGCAGCTGTCAGGGAGCCAGGCTGAGAGGATGGTTGTGGCAGTAAGCTGCAATATTTGATAGGAGTAATAAAGCATCCAGTGGTGGAAATGATTCAAGTAATTAGTATGCCAGATGAGGACCTCTCTGTATTTCAGTGTTCACAGTGAACACTGTCGTTATCTTGAATGAAATACACAGCTCCTCAGAACTATATAGGCTAAGGGGCAAGTTGAAAAGGTGATTTTTTTTTTATTATTTTTTTTATTACACTATGAGCTTTGATCCTATAGCTTGGAAAAGTGGATTGCCTGAAATCTGCCTGAGCTGAAGGTCCCGTGTGTGTGGTGAGCCAGGTTTGGTTCTGGTGTGGGTCTGGCAGCCCAAGTTCTCCATGCAGCAGTTGTGCTTTCTTGTTCAAGCAGTTCTGCTGCTGCTCCTTGCACTCGTGTTCCTTCCCTGTGTGCCCTCCCCAGCCCAGGCAGGGAGCTGCCCCTGGGGGAAGGCAGGGCTGCAAGGTCACAATGGCACCACAGAGATTTCTCCTGGAGTAGATAATGGACAGTAAATTATTACTTTTTTCCTCACTCTATGCTGTGTGTGTCAGAACTCTAGATGCAAATAGTCATTGCTTGTTTAAATATTAAAAGGTCATTATTCTCCTAAAGGTTTTTGAAATACACGGATTAAAGGCGCTTAAAGAACATTTTTGAAAACCTGTAATTTAGTCAAATTTACCTAATTCTGTAAGCCTGGTATTTATGAGACATTGTGTTAATCAACTCTCCAGTGCTGTTTCTTATGTTAAGTACAGATTAAGACATTACATGTTAACTCATGAGTCTTCTTAAAGTCCGGCTGACAGCACAAGTGTTTAAAACTAGTTCAGAAAATTAAATAAGTTTTCTTGTGGACTTGTGATGGTAGATTAGTATTAAAGGTAATTTTGCAACTGAACACAGGGTATTAAATTACTAAGGACTTACTCTTCTCAGTATGTCAGTAAGATTTCAGATTCTCTTAATATTATGGGTCAAGATGAAAATACATTAGCAAAGGCAATATTCAAACAAAAGACCCAAATTAGATTATTAAGTTAAGTATTTTGAGTAGGTCTAGTTTATCTCATGTAATTTTTCACATTTAAAAAAGCAGCAAATTATTCACAGCTGATTATTTCATGCAAACAGGGTTTCTGATTTTGCAGATACAAAACTGACAGGCTTTTTTTCTCTTTGATAGATGGGGATGGACAAAGTGAACATTTATTACCAGTGTGTGAAGATGAAGCATGTCAAAGAAGTGCCATCTACCTAACCAAGCTGGGGTTGGACCAGGTAATGTGATTTTGGAATAGCAAAGACAAAGCAAAATACTGTGTTTATGAAATTATATGAAATAGAAATTTTCCAGGAAAGAAATGAAACCTCCTTACCTGTAATTCCAGAATACAAGAGACTTGTATTTATCTACTTGCCTGTTCTCTATCTGAAAAAATATGGGTTTAGTGGAAGAGGTTCCTAGAATTCTTTATAATGGATAATCCTCCTAAGGAAATGATGGATGCTCCTGAGGAGTCACTTTCTTGATTGCAAAACACTTTGCATTCAAAGCACCATAACTGTCCCAGCATGAGATGCAAAACAAGGTTTGTGCTAAGAGCTGGAAACAAATTGAATTCTAATGAGTTTCTTTAGATTAACTTAGGGAATTATTTTAGAGTAAAAAAAAATATATATATATATATATGTATATATGTACACAGACACATACCAAGCTGAACCAGCCCACACCTCTTAGCCCTACTTTCTACTTTGTCTTGGTTTGTTATTAATGCAGTAAATTTCCAGGTGGTGTAGAACACTTTAGGCTGTCTGTCTTCAGGGCTTAGTTTCTGTTAAACTGTTGGAGGTTTGTTTGTCCATGACACTACTGGCTTGCAAAGACATGGTTATAATTCATGGAATAGATTATTATATGTTCACTATTTAAGTATGGGTTCATCTGGTTTAAGTATTTATAGTGCCCTGATTTATAATAAAGTTGCAGCATACAGTAAGTTAACCAGATGTTTGTTGGATGGCTTAATAAATGTTTTACTAAATTCATATTTAGCAATGTGAACCTAAAGGCCAAGGTGAGATATAAAGTGCCTGTAGCTGAGAGCAAAACCCACTGTAGGATACTCAGAGAAAATTCCAGTCTGTGTCATACATGTTGCTAACCATGTTATGAATTACTGATTTTTCCCTCACTGAAAAAATTTTGAGTTTGGTGCTAAAAGTAGTACCCTCTCTGATCTATAATTCAGAATTTATAGCTGAACTTGTTACAGTCTGTAGCCCAAGTTTAGAGTGTAGGTTTTCTCATTTAAAGAATTAAAGTTTATAGAACACAGGCTGTAGCCTACTAAGTGAGGAAGATCACTCTGTGTAGGAAAGCATACAGCTCCCAGTCAGTGTGAGGGGAATGACTGGGATGGAACATGACCTCAGAGTATGAAAGAATTGAAAATAATTTCCAAGATAGTGACTTTGGAGATAAAAATTAGCAGTTAAATACTGCCTCTTTATTTTAAACAGCAAAAAATCCAAGAGATTCTCACCCTGCCAGAAAAAAAGTATTAAAAAGTATTTGGACTTACCCAGAAACTTTAAAGCAATTTTCCCTCCCTATTTTTAGAGTAACTTTAATTAAAAATGAGAGTATCAAATGGCATGCAATAATGACTTGTTCTAGTCTAACCTTTTAAAGAATTCTATCTAGAATACTCTTTTCCAGCACTCATCTGGAGGTGATGGAGCTTTTTTCTTTGAAACTTTTTTCACTGTTCTGAAACAGTGAAAAGTATCAGCGTCTTCATTCATATGTCTGCAGCTTTTCCCATGTGTTGCATGCTTCCTTCAGGTACAAACCTATTCAAATTTGTCAATTCTTATATTTATTTGGAAGTAAAATCTTTCATTTCACTGAATTTGGTCATTGTGAGATCAGGTGACAAGCCTTGACTAAATAGGTTACTCTTCATGAGAAATTATAAACATAAACTTTGTGGCAACAGACTGG
This sequence comes from Pycnonotus jocosus, assembly GCA_013400435.1. Taxonomy (NCBI): domain Eukaryota; kingdom Metazoa; phylum Chordata; class Aves; order Passeriformes; family Pycnonotidae; genus Pycnonotus; species Pycnonotus jocosus. Next base: position 305,217 of record VWYP01029047.1, read on the forward strand.
AACAGATTCTGTTTACTAATCACTTTACAATTTGAGGGAAATAATAAGGAGCCCTTGTGTTTCAACAAGGGGATGGTATCCCTTGTGGAACAGGTAGGTAATTATAGGGAATCTGTGGGAAACTGAGAAATTATAAGTCTATTATTGAAAAAATAGAAGACTCCAGATCTTCATTGTCTTTTTTCAGTTTTTGTTGTAGGGTTTTGTGGCTTTGTTTTTTTTAGATAAGGGTGTAACAACCAATTTTTGTTTTCAGAATTTCATTATTTTTTTGAATTAAACTGATCCCAAATCTGAAAGATCTCAAATGGGATGACAGTCTTACAAAAAATACTTTGCCTGCTGAGCCTAGTTCTGTCCTTCCTGCTTGTTTGCTGCAGCATTTGCTAAAACCAAATGAGAAACAGTTACTGCAGTTCCATGATAGCGTGTGATGCTTAGGGATGAGATGCATAACAGTCAGAAATACACATCTGTACAATCAGTGGCTCTGAAACTTCCACTGAGAAGAGGCAGGGAATGGCATGTCAGGCTTTGGAGTTCTTCCAGTGAGATTCTGTCCGTCAGGATATTTCTTATGATGTCTTTGGCCCAACTGGATGGATGGCTCCTGGAAAGCCAGGCCAAGCCAGGACAGTTATTTCAAGGATAACCTTTCATCACAGGTTTTAATTTATGTGATGCTAGTTCGTGGGGGGTTAAGTGTTAGAAATAGCTCAGATTTTTTTCTTTCAGATAGAAATAAAGGCCAACAAAATACACATGAGTGGCTTAAGGAGATACAGACCTCCCAAGGTTTTAAAGGAATGTGAATGTTTCCATAGCAACAGCAGAATTGCTGTCAGATCCAAGTGGAATCTGATCTGCTGTTTTAGATTGTGGCAGGTGTTAGGACACCTCAGACTTCTTTAAATTCACCTGCAATAGCTACAGTCTAATCTGGGAGATGTTTTAAAGTCCTTGGTAGTGTTTAATGTAGGAACTTTGTGATATACTTAGAGATGACTAATTCTTCTTTAATTTTGCTGAGTATTCGGTGTGATTTTTCATTTGTTTCCTGAGGCAAACACTTATTTCAGTCCCTTCATCTGAGAGGTTCTTTGTGGGCTTGATGATTCTTATAACCTTTCTGTGTACAATAGAAAGGTTTTAGCTTTATTCCTCTTGGAAGGGGAGCAGGTCTGAAGTAGAACACAGCAATGAATCCTACAGCAAACCCCAGGTCATTCTCTAGGCTAGAGAGGGAGGTGACAGCATCGATTATCACCTGCAGTCAGTCAGTGTCAGAAGTTTTTCCTCACTCTTGTTGTAACAGTTTAAAGGCGAAAAAGAGGTTCAGCTGCTGTAATTTTCATAAATGTCATATTCTACAAGATGCTCTCATCATTTCTAAGCTGCTTCTCTTTCTGAAAGCAGCTGTGGGGCTGTGAGCATTAAAAACGTGACTTTTACTGCTTTGGTTACTTTTTTCTGTGATTCTAAACCAATGCTGTGGGTTGTCACGTTCTGGGCTTTGAGCACCATAAGTGAATGGCATAAAGGACAGTGAGGGATTCATGTGACCCTTGCATGCACTGGAGCCTAATGCATGCTGAAATCCTGCGAGTTATTTGTTGTGTGCAGCTGAACTGCAGCGCTCTGAGAGAGGGAGGCCCAGGGAAAGGACTTGTGTTACTTCTGGTGCTGGGGCAGCTCTTTCAGGCCACTCCTGATTCTCATCTTTGCGTTCTCAGAAAATGTACTGGCCAGGAATGGGCTACTGATTTCCCAGCTTTGTGACTTGCAGCTGGCTCCCTGCCTGTGTTCTGTGGCCTGGGAGCAGCAGCTGGCTGGGGTTGGTTTGGTGCTATAATTTAAAAATGGAGTTGTGTTAATCCCACAGGCTGGGCTCAAAGACATGCTCACAGGCTTTTGAGTAAGAGAAGTGCCTTCCCTGATGTATGGAAGAGTATGGACTTTGTAAGAAATGAGCCCTTTACAGTGACTGCAAGGAGCTTTACATTTTTCTCAAATCCCCACATCTTTTTCAAAATGAAAATGATGCTGTTTTCACAGGACAGGGAAGCATTCTCTTTTCTACTACTTGAAAAACAAATGTTTGAAGAGTTTAAAAACAAATTTTCAAGCACTTAAATATTTTTCCTATTTCAGCCTACAAATCATTAATTGAAGGATCCAAAATATCTATATAAATGTTTTAAGTTATGTTAGTAGTGATGCTATGCAGAGGAATTGAACAGAAAAGGAAGAAGTGAATCTGATTTCTCTGACTGAATTTTATGTGTCAATTTAAAATTTCTTTTAGAAATACACTTACTAAATTTTTCAGTCTTTTCTCATCTGAGCTGTGTAGGAGAAATCATATGATCAGAAAACTGGAAAAAATAGCTTCATGTGTCCTCATTATACCCACCTATTTCTATCTTAGAAATTAAAAAATTAGTTTTAGTCTTTTCCTATTAACATAGTAACAGCAAACATGAAGCTTAAAGTAATTGTCTGAATTATCAAATACAAAATAAGCAGATTTATATTGTTGACAAACACATTTACATTTTTCTGCCTTTTGTACTGAACTATATGTCCCGAGGCACACAAACAATTAATCTTGCATTACATTACACCATAGTGCAGTTTGTAACAGAAATCTACAGAAGGAGTTTCGCCAAAAGCATGGATTACTCTGAATTTAAACTGTTCAATAAGTTACAGCTGCTGCTGGGATGTGCTCTGGTTATGCATCAAACAAGGCTGATGTTGCTGAATGTTACCCAGCTGCTCCTGGGGAAAGTCCCACAGCTGCTTCATGGCCTGGATGGATTTGCTCTGTGGCATCAGTGGTGCTGATGCTCGGTACCAATAAGTGATGCTGTGCTCACCTGTTGTTTTGTATCTCATTGTAGACCTTAGGAATGTGAAATTGCCTTCTATGAATCACTCTCAACAGAGCAAAAAGAGAAGCAAATTAGTATTTGTGCCTAAAAGTTCATTTTTAATTTTGTCTCTTTAAGATAGTGTTACCATACCTGGGAACATTTAGAAAGTATATGATGGATATAATTGGATTTTACTGCAATGACTGTGTGAACAATACCATGTAAAGTAAAAGCTATATTATATTTCATGGTTCTGATTTCAATCACTGTTTTTCAAAATTAGACTATTTTGCAATAATATTCTTTCATCTGTCTTCTGCATGACAAGTAAGTGTTAAGAAATCCATCCCTTTGAAAAAATTCCCTCAGGGTAAGAGTATTTTCCTTCTTTCCTGTTTCTTAGGTTCTTCCCAACCTTCAGCAACTACGAGTAACTAATTAGACACATGCATGTTGTGGGCTGTGAGGGTCCAGGTGTGTTTGATTTCAGCTGTGAGTTTGCAGCAGGTGTTGCAGGTGATGGTTCAGCTCAGAGCCCTGGCACAGGCGGGCAGCGCATGCTGGATGTGTGCAGTGATGCGCACAACTGCCCCAGGCTTCTCAGCCATCCCGGGATCCACACAGTACCCACCTCAGTGCACTTCTGCAGTCATTTTGGGGGCTTCTCTGATCTGCCTGTGCTTGTTTGTAATCCCAAGGGAGCAGTCGAGTGTCACACACAGTCTCCATGTGGCAGGAATGTCATTGGTTACTGGATTGTGCCAGCAAGGGAGTCTTTCCATGGCAGGGTATGATACGGTCATGAATCTCCTTCTGGTTCCTCAAACAGTTAAATTGAGGCTTAGGTGAGAGATATGTAGGATCTGTTAAGTGCTTTTGATGTTGGTGATAGCAATCCTTTAGGATGGCACCGCTCTGTTCTTTTGAAGGCATTGTCAGTTAGTTGACATATGAAATTACTTCTGACTTTTAAAATTATATTGATTTTTTTTCTGTAGCACTGAAATGTTAACCCTGGCACTTCAGCTTCATACTAACTTGCAAAATTACCTTGATTTTAATTAAGATAAATTCCTATTTAGCACTACTTTGGAAAGCAAGTGCAGATGCATTCTATTCCTTGTCCTGGAGAAATTATACTTTGCATTTCTTTTGTACTTTCAGTTTGATACTTTAATCTCAATTTCTTATCAAACAGTGCAGTATCTGATGCTTCTGAGGATATAGGAGAGGAATTGAAGCTCTTGAACTTCTAAATATCCATGAATAATAAAATTGTTCAAGCTGAAATGAGCCTTATGAGATCCAGCCTCCTGCTTTAAGCATGAGCAAACTGAATTCAGACCATGTTGTTTAGAGCTTTGTCCAGTCAGACTTTGAAAACCCCCAAGGACAAAGATCCTGCAATTTCTCAGGGCCTCATTTGTAGTTTAATTTGGTTGTTTATCTCTAGTCAGAAACTCCCTCGTGTCAGTCTGACCATTTTCTCTTGGTCTTCTGCCACATATCACAGTAGAGAGCCTGGCTCCATCTCCTCAGCTGGCTCCTTGCAGGCAGTGCAAGATCCTGCCTAGATCTTCTGTTCTCCAGACAATCCCTGTGCTCTCAGCCAATCCTCTGAAGACATACTCAGTGCCTGACCATCTTGCTGACCCTTCTCTGAACACACTCAGTATTCTCAAATCCTTTGTGAACGCTGGGGTGTTCTGAACACAATCCAGATGCAGATGAACAAGTGTTGTATGAAAAGAAATCCTGGGTCATCCTGAGCAGGAGCACAGGCAGCAGCTACAGTGCAGAGCTGGTTTGCTGCCTGAGCTGCTGTGCCCAGCTTTACCTTCCTGCTCACCAGGAGCTTCCCCTGCCTCAGGAGAGCTGGTACCCATCTGGGCACTGTCCAGCCTGTGGCAGTGCAGGATGTCTGGAGCTGAATCTGTTTGCCCATTCTTGCCTTTCCAGGGCCCCTCTGAATGGCCATCCTGTCCTGCAGCATACTGACAGCATCCTGCAATTTGGTGTTGGCCACAAATCTAAAGAGGCTGCATCCATCCTCCACCTTTAGTGGTGCCTATTGCATTGCTTTGCAATTCCAGGGGAAAAAAAAAAAAAAAAAAAGCCAAACAGAACTCAGGGTCTCATGGCCCTGATGGTTTGGGCTTACCTACACTTAAAGATCAGGATAAAGTCCAGGCAAGCCTGAATTTCAGTTAAGGTGTTCCTGAATTCTTCATATTCTGGTTGTATTCTTACAACCTTAGCTATATTTCCCTGTTCTGGAATAACTGAGTGCATAAAAAATACTTCAAATTATTTTTTTCTTTTGGTGACAGAGTTAGGAAATAATCCTTACTTGTAAATGGTTAAGAATCCTGATGAAGTGGTGTCAGCTGTTTTAAATAGAATTACATTGTTTGAATAAATAAAATTAATTTCTTTACCTAGTTGTTCTTTTTTTGTTTTATTTTACAGTGGCATCCTGTCTTGCAAGACTTCAGAAATAAAGACACAGTTTGGGGCTTTGTACCATATCAGAATGACAAATCTTCAACAGAAATTTCATTTCCAATTACACTTCACATTGGAGATTACAATATGGATGGCTACCCAGATGCACTTGCTATACTGAAGAACACTTCTGGAAGGTAACACAAACCTAGAAATAAAGCTGTCAGATTCATGTTCAATCATCAGTCATAGAAATTACTAACTTTAGTGCATCTCATTCATTTTATCAAGTGAACAAGACTTTTGATCTCTGCTAAGTGTTTCCTTTTGAACCCAAGTGTGCATTTACATGGCGACGTTCAGAATGCATAATTGTGTAGGCTCAGACTGGGACTCTGGGTGGGGAATTGCATCAGGGACTGGAGTATGAGGCAACATTTTAGGTACTCCTCCCAGAGCTCAGGGGCTGATTCTCTCCCTCTCCTTTCCCAAATCATGTCCTATAAATTCCTGACTTCAGCTGTCAGTGCTGACTAGTAACACCAGGCTGCTGAGAGCTGGGGAAGCTGTTCCATGCTGTCACATGGAGTGAGCACTGGCTGGTGTCTCTGCTGAAAAATGCAGCAGTGCTTTGCTCTTTAGGAGAACCAGGAATTTACCAGTGATTTTTATATTGTCCAAGAGAACTGAAAATAAATAACACACACATCCAACCTCCTCAAAAAGGAAACTTCTAACCCTTCTTATTAATTTTTTCAGTGTAATCTTCTCACCTTCCTTTTTTAAAATTTTTTGCTTCATTGCTTGCTTTCCCAATAGTTTCTACTGCTACCATCTGGTGCTAGGTGGGAGAGGGCATGTGGGGCTGCTCCCAGGGAGGCTGCTGTACACAGAGCAGTCAGTGATCCATGTAAGAGCTGACCTGAGTAGGTGCATTGCCGAGCTGTTGAGCACGCGCCGCCGGATAAACGCAATGGAACAGAGCAGCCTGTGGGCAGCTCTCACCTGGCACCTGGGGAGGCTGCTGCTGGCATGTCCTTATCTTTACCTTGAAGTGTAGCAGCATGTTTGCATGTGAACATGCTTTTGCCTGACAGTAGGGATGGTGAATAGACTTGTTTACTTTGGAGAAAAGCTGAGAGCCCCAGAGACCATGATGCCAGTGAACCTCAGCAGAGACAGGATGTGTGCACGTGAGTGCAAGTCTGTCTGTGCTGCACAGCTGACTCTGCCAGCATCTGCAGAGATGCTGCTATTATCTGTGCTATTCTCTTTTTCTTCATGTCGTTGCTTGTAAGAGGTATTTTGACCCATACTTTGTGGAGTCTTAATGTCTTCCTTACTTGGCAAATACTTGCACTAATGCATTACAAAGCAGAATAAGTCTCTCATACAGGTGTATTTGTTATCTTCGCCTACATGGTGTTTTGGATGATCTTGGGTGCAGGTTTATCGTTTGAATGTATACTCAATATGGAAAACAAGTGAAGACCTCACTTCGATGCTTCAGACAGTAAGAGAATTGGGTGCTAAAGTCCAAGAAGTCAATTCAGGTCTTCTAGTGGTTGCCTAAACATGAGTCACCCACTGACATTTTTGTGTTAGAATTCTTCAGATAGTGGTACACACCTAAAAGTGACCCAGTTTGAAGAGTAGCGTGCCTGTGTTCAGCCTACATGATGTGATTCATGACAAGGCTGTGAGCAGCTGAGCTCTGTCTGTACCTCTGAGCCTTAAAATAACAGCAGAGCAGCTGTTTCTATTCAGACACGGCAGACGAGAAGGAGGTGATGCTGTTACGGCCCAGAACTTGCCAGGCGAAGTTAAAGCACTCAGGCCCTGAATGTCAGGTGTTTCACTCCAGACTTTCCTCAGCTGGGACTTTGCATCTTCTGTTCAGCAGTCACTGAATAGAGACTGCAGCCAGTCTAGAGGGCAAGCTAGAACCAGCCTTCCCTTTGCCAAATAACACAGTGATGTGGGAACTGTAAAGTTGCTGTCTTTGCTTTTACCTAAGCCTAGAAATGCTGTGTTTTGAGCTGTACTATCCTGTGTATCCTGGTAGCTGGTGCACTTCAGAAGGGCTGTGTGAAGATTTATGGAGTTCAGAAATGTACTTGAAGCTGTTTTATGTCTTAGGAGCCTCTGTCCTCTGGCTGGCCTATAATTACAGCAATATAATGTTGCGTGAAATCATTAAACAGTTTGTAAACAGTTACTCCTGTAGAAGCCCAGAAGTCACCTGTGTCTTGTTGCAATGAACTAGTGAAAAGGGATACACTTTTATTCTCTTTGCTTCTGAATTTGTTTGCTTATTCAATTGAGTGCATTCAAAATTATTTTTAAACTTGACATCAAAGTTGAGTGACACAGGCATAAGGACTGAAGGTACTGGCAGATGATGTGACAAGTTATTAAAAGGCAGGTTCAGAAAACTGAGGAATTCTGGCAAAAACAGAGTAAATAACCTGAAAATCAAAGAATACATTACATGTCAACATTGTATCTATCCAGTATTTGTAGAAAAGTAATGGAAACATACTTTATAGTTCAGGATGAGAACGAAAGTCTCATTTTTTGCGCTCACTATGAAACATCACATTCAATATGAATTCATTGGTTCTGAGAGACTTAAACAAATACTTTCTTTTAAAATGTGTAACTGGGTCACTGATTGGAGAGAATTAAAACAGTGTGGGAATTAAATTAAAAGCTGTCCTTAAATTAGAGCAAATTAAAATGAAAACCTTATTTAATCGATTTTAAACACTTCTGGATCAAGCTGTTTATTTCTTACTCTGAAGCCTTTCATGCTACATCTACGGATCTAATTTCAGTGATTGATTACTGTGATTAAATGATAAAAGCATTTTTGTAAACTCTTGACCTCAATCTGCGCTATCATTTAGGAAGCCTGGTTTCTACTTGCTGTCTGTAATGTAAAGAAATCAAAGCAGGCAGAAACAATTTTGTTCATCTGAAAGTATATATGATAATGGAAGAAAAGGATTAAAATCAATTATATGCCTCCATCACAATTCAGAAAAGTACTTTCAGATCAAATCCTTACAAATCCCTACAAAAGGCTGAAATAAAGATGCCACAGTTGGGCATAATGTTGGTTTACTGTCCTGCCCAGTGGGCAAGTCAGGGAAATTATCAATAGCTTCAAGTATTGCTAGAATTGTTATAAGACTGCTGTTTCATCTCCTGCCATAACCCTTTGATTTGGAATTACACTGTGTGATACTCTGGAGATATTCCTTACCAGAAACAACAAAAAGGAATCTCACTTGTGGTTGTAAGTGTTGTGGGGGTTGAACCTTTTGAGCCTTTATTAAGACTCAATAAATTCCAACAGGTACTCAATAAATTCCAACAGGTGAAGGTGCTAAATGCACTGTAGATCCTTACTTATTTACCTGCTCAGTCTGAATTCTCTTAACTTCCGACTTGAGTCAAACCTGCACGTTAGAATTCAAGTCCACAGGTTTTTCTTCAGGCTAGATACATATATGAATTCTGTATTAGAAACTGTGTGTATATAGAATAATAATAATAGGTGGAGGGATTTTATCAGTAGTTAGTAATTGGTTCAGCTATACCTCCTGTCTTACCTAAATGAATTCATTTTTTCACATGCTGATTTTAAATTGACTCTGGTAACATTGGAATTATAAATACTGCATGTGACTTTATAAACATCTACCTCCCATCTAATTAGATGAAAAGGAATTTTGTTTAACAATTGTGTCCAATTAGACACTAGTAATTAGCATCTTGCATTGCAAATACGTAATCTTAACTCTTTCAACTCCATTTTTATTCAAAGGGAATGTTTTTAACTGGTCAAGTTGGCAATACTTTATCTCTGACACGGTAGCAGTAAAGACTGAAACTTGGAGACAAAAAACAGCTGGATATGGAAAGTTGAATAAAAACTTTTAAGTATGGTAGACTTCTAGAAAGTTTTCTAGGTGTTCATGCTCAGTTTTAAATTAATGTATATATATTAATCTTTTATATGGAAGGACTCTTATTCAACCAAATTATCTCTTCCTAAATCATTATTAGTTGTCACTTGTCAGAAGGAAGGTTGGATAGAGGACTTCTTTTAAATGAAGGATTGATGAGCACCTTGTAATTGAGCAAATCCGAAAATCCAGAGGCAAATTCAATTATTCTGAATGTCTGGAGTAAGATAGTCGTAATTTAGATGTCCCTGGTATTACTGTAAATGAACTACCCTAAAACTGACAGCATGAGAGATGTATGAAATTAGCAGTAAATATTTAATTCTAATTGCAAAGGAATATGTTAAAATAAAACTAAGGTAAGTCTTCAGTCTTTCTTTGGTGTTAAGCCTTATTAAATCTCCCTTTTCTGCACAGATGACTTTGGTCAGAAAGTACCAAATTGGGATATAATGTGCTTTGGAATAAAGTTGTACCTGATTTATCTGCAGCTGTGTATTGGTGTGTATAGCTCAGTATTTGAAGTGCTGCAAATGGTGTGTTAAAGGTCAATAGGCTGGTCTTAGTTCAGAGCTCTCGTGCTCTCTCTTGTAGCATTGAGGCTGAATTGTTTGGTATTGACTGTTACACATTTGTAGAGCACTTGAGCATTGATTTTTTAGGTTTTAGCATTGCAGAAGTGTCTGCCTTCATAGGCTTTCAAGGGCATTGCTTTGTCATTTTAAGGATGCAGATAATTATCTTTGTTACAGGGACATTCTTTCTGGTGGGAACTCTTCAAAATTTTGTTCAAAATAATAAGGTCATAAGCTTGCACTTATTTATTATAGTATGTATCAGAAATGAAATGTGGAAGTAGATACTTCAATTGTAGGGCTCCTTGTGTATCACAGGCCTAAATCATAGAAGGATTCAGCTGGCAGCTCACAGGCCAAATTCAGATGGCTCCCAGGAAGAACCCAAGCAGCTGAGGAGGCAGAGAACAGCTGGTTCTGTCCCCTCTGCAGGCAGGGCCTGCAACTCCCTGCTGCTGCAGCATGGCCTGCACAGCAACATTTCCTCCTCCTGGGCTGAGATGCAGCACATGGGGCAGGGGATGCTACAGCTATGAATTAATTCATTTCCTCTATGACAGAGCTCTCCCACTGTGCACTTCTTGGGCCTTCAGCATCTGTTTAGGGTTTCAGATTGCTTTTTTTCTTCCTGCTGTTTGTGTTATGTTTCTCTTTTAGATACAGAAAGGTGAAGGAAAGTGGCATTTCCATACTCAGTGCCACTTTGATTAATGTTTTCCTTTTTTCTCATTTGTAAGGAAAGAAAATAAAAAAGGTTCCTGTAGTAAATAAACGTGTGTCTATCCATTCACAAGGCTTCTAGTTTAGACTTGAGTAGTGTGCAGAGTATAATGCAAGCCTGAGTCTTTCAGCTTTTAAATAATTATCATCTAAGTAATTTCTGACAATTAAAAAAAATCTGAACTGAAAGAGTATTTGTAAAAGTTTGTCCAAGTTTTAAAAAGCTATGTTGAGACTATGAAAAAGAGAAATTGAAGCAATCTGATTAGCTCAGCTTATCACTTTACCTTGGAGTGGCTATTCTGATATGACGCTTAGGTAATACATGAAATGAATGTGAGCACTTACAAATTTCAAGTTGTGATTACGAGTTCTCAGATACAGATAATGCAGCACCTTAAATATTGCAGGTACCTCATTTCCTTTTGGCCATATGTTCATTGAGTGATTTGCCTGAGGAGCAGTGCCTGTGTGTGCCTGTGCATCCTGGATGCTGCTGAGACACAGACCCCAGCTCGCTGTCCCCACGCAGGCAGCAGCGTGTTCAGGGTCACACTGAGGACATGGTTCTGGCTGCTGCCCTGGGCTCTGACAGCTGAGCTGCCTTTACAGAACACTGCTCTGGCTCCTGGCTCTGCCCCCAGGAGGAGAGGAGGAAACTTCATCTGTTTCCATTGCCGAGGCAGTGAAGGATTCCAGCAGGCTCCCAGGACACAAACCTGCCTGAAGACTTGGACTGGGGTTGGTAAAGTGAGAGGTTTTCCCAGTTCCAGAAGCACTGATACGTTATCAGAGAGAGTGGGAACATCGTGTCTCCCACTGACCCACAGGGACCCACTGGATACTCTTTAGAGAGGAGATTTTTCTGCACTAGCCCTGCTACTCTGCTTGGTTTCTTGTTTAGTATTGCACCTGTCTTTGTGTTACATGTCAGCAAGTGCCCAACATGGTTTGTCTTGCCCTATTTTTACTGCCCTTTAGGAGGTTGAGTTTTGTGTTTTATATTTTGCTTGAAACAGTGGAAAACATACAAATAGGGATTTGGTTTAATCTCAAATTTGCTTAAAACGTGGAGTGTGTAAGAAAAAAAATTAATGGAGCTGGGATGGGAAGGAGCTGTCATGAAATAATGAAAAAGCATGGACACGTTTTGAGCAGCATTTAAGTTGATGGACTGTGGAAGGAACTAAGGAAAATGGCAGATAAGTTCATTTGTACTTCTTTCAGAGTAAAGTAAGGATATGTTCAGTCCTTTGAATGGTTAAGTTGTTCCTGTTGGTTTGGGTCCATTTTTTTAGTGTTTTCATTGTTTTAAGTCAGGCATAACAATGATTGTAATTCTGTCTCTTAAAGTTCACTTCAGTATGTATGGATTTTTCAAGTACCCAATGGCTGCTAGCTGTGCTTTTATTACATTTAACTCCGGAGTTAAATTTCTAAATTTAAATATTTTTAAATTTCTGTCATTTAGACTTATCTCAAGTTGGTTTATGTATTTTATATATATGTTTTACAGCAATCAACAGGCATTTTTACTGGAAAATGTCCCATGCAACAACGCCAGCTGCAAGAGCGTGCGGCGCATGTTCAAGGTGTTCTGGGAGCTCTCGGATCTCAATCAGATCAAAGATGCCGTGGTAGCGACCTTCTTTGACATCTATGAGGATGTAAGTGAGCTCCTGAGCCCAGCAAACAGGCTCTGAGTGTGGCTGTGCCTGTCTCTGGACCCTGCACAAACCTTGCCTGTGCAGCCTTGGATTGTCCTGCTTGCATAGCTGTGGATGGCCCTCTCCATCCCAAATTAATTAGCATCATATTCATAACGTTTGAGAGATATTAAAATAAATAGCAAAGGTGTAAACTTTGCTGCACAGCATTTTTTTCCAAGAGAAAATAAGCATTCTAATGTAAACTTGGGATTTTTTTTTCCTCTAGGGAATCTTGGATATCATTGTGCTAAGCAAAGGCTACTCCAACAAGGACTTTGCCATCCATACATTGAAAAATAACTTTGAAGCAGATGCCTATTTTGTTAAAGTTATTGGTAAGTTATCGATGCATAATCAAGTCAAAATGGGATATTGAGAAGAATGTGACTATTTGAGCCTTTACATATGAAAATGTTACGGTAAAGTTCTGTGTCTCTGCCATAGCAAGCCTGCTTTGCTGGAGTTCATGTGGATGTGGGAATGGTGCAGAATGGCCTTCAGAAGGGGCTGATTTCAGTTCAGGGAGCCCTGGCATGGTGTATTCTGCTTACACTGCATGATCTGTTCTGAGGGTCACCTTGTGTCCCTGTGAGAGTCAGTTCTGTGTTTCCAGTCCAAAACCACGTGGCACAAACCACACCTGACCCTGAGAGCACAGAGGGGCCATGAACATGGCCAGGGTGTGTGAACTAATAAGAGCTGGTTTGAAAGGCTTGAGTTAGATTACAATATTCATAATTAGGTTTTTAAACTGCATGCCCCACTGTGCTCTTCAACTGCAAAGAAGTTTGGGCTTTGAGCTCATTTCTTGTCTGTCTTACTTGATTTTTTTGAGAATGAGTGAAAAATGAGGCTGTATGGGAGTCTATGAAGACAAAACTCACTAGCAACAACTAGAGGTTCATCTTCAAAAATTGTATTTGCCTTCATGTTACTTAAATGGATCCAGTCCTCTAAAGCACACATTCTGCACACTGAAAGAGAACAGAACTGCAGCTGCTGCTGTGGGCTGATGCAGTTATTACTTTGTCCACAGCCTGAGTTCTGTTCTCATCGTGATAGTGTTTAATCATTTATCATGTGGATGGAAACCTTCTTTTAAATAATACCATATATCTGTAGTGTAATTCACAAAAGCATGCAGAAAATCCTCTGGAAAAATTTTACACTTCACAAAATCATACCAGAATTATAATTGTGTGATATTTTAGTGGGGAAGGGAGTAATTTGCAACATGCTTTTTGATTCACTCTGTGTAAATCTATCTTAAAAACTGGGGCAAGCCATTTCTTAGCACCCTTTTAGGCTGTGAGTATTTTTGCATAAGAAATCCCAGTAAATGGAAATTAATGAGTGTCTAAAAATATTTTTACTGTGATACAGGAGAAAGTATTTCTAACAAAATGTTCTTTGTGTGAGTTAGTGTATCAATGAATGCATTGTGTTCACTTATTTGGCATATGGACAATGAGAACAGCTTTGCTCATTATAACTGATGTCAAATGTACTTGGCCAGGTAATTTGTTCCAGGAGTGAATGTGAACAGCAAATTTCAGTGTGCCCTTTTGCATCAAAATGGAGAGAGTTGATTCCACTTGCATACTCACCTATGTGTAACAGATAAATTAAAGCTGTAGATTTAACAGCCTATTTGTAGGTACATATAATTCAAATACATATAATTCAAATTCTGCTTTGCCACACACATTTGTCTTAACTACTGAGATATTGGGGGGAGTTGGACTGTATAAAATATTACATCTTACTGTATATAGAAATGGCAACATTTTGGAATCACAAGCAAAGAATGATCATTTAGTAGTTTTGACAGTTGTTAATATTCACATGCAAATTATTAGAAAACTTCCTTGACTAGAGCAATGCCATTTCTGACTCACATAGGGAGTGATTTCTAATCAGACTGTGAATATCTTACATGCACCTTTTGGTGTTTCTCTGGTCCCAAATATTTTGTATCCTTAACTCAACGGACCCTTTAAGAAACTCTTGGTAGTTAGGCTGACTTGCCCAGATCTGGTGAAAATCTTTTCTGTCTGCCATGATTGCTTTAGGGTACCATAATTCATGGAGAAATAATGTTTTTTCCCTGGCTTCAGTACCTGGTGTGCATCCTCCTCCCTGCCCATTGCCATTACTGGCCTGCTGCTCAACCAAACTGTTGTCGTTAGCAGTCCAAAATTTGCATCAGAATGGACTTTAGATTATTGTATGTGTGTAGGTTTTGTTGTTTTGTTCTAATACTCAGTGTGACAGGATGTCCTGACTTACAGAACAGATGGCTTTCACTGTCCCTCATTTAGGTTTTTAATGGAGATTTCTGAATGTAACTGATTTTTCAAACTAGTAAATTCTAAACAATTAATTGGAACAACTGTCACAGGCTTTAGATATTAATTACCATTATATACACCTGCTTATAATACTTTTGAATTAATAGAATAAATCAGTAATGGGATTTTTGCTTGTTACAGCTTTTGTGAATTGCTTTAAGCCGAGTTCCAAAGTGATGCCTTGTGTAGAAGGAAAAGCTTTTATCTTTTTATCAGTTAAAACAGTAAAGCTGAATCTCTGCCAGTATTTTAAATGGTTAGAAATGAAACATAATGAATAAAATGTATAGTTCACTATTTTAAAAATGTTTTAGTTTGGAATTTTTCTAACTGGTGGATCTGCCCTTTTGAAGCTGGTTAACCAATGAGGTGGGGTAAAACAGTGATGAATTTCTGCCAAGTCTGCTTCCAACAGATAAGGGAATGTTATACATTACCATAAATCACAAAGAAGATATTTCTTTTCTTTGTGTTTTAATGGCTACCTGACACTAGCACTAGACTTTACCAGATGTCAGAGGTGGTGTTCTGAGATGCTTTGTGAACATAAACACAACCTGCTCACTTTTTGTTCTTGCAGTGCTCAGCGGCCTCTGTTCTAATGACTGTCCTCGGAAAATAACAGTAAGTGTAACTATGGCTTGGTTTAGTTTTTAGCTTCAAATAAGCTGAAGTCTAATTATATCAAAAACTCTCAACATGTTGAAAGAGCTATTGATTGGAAGAATGTGTAATCCGAGTCATGACTGGTCAACTTCTGCTTCTGTGAGACCCATGTCTTTGGGCAGGTGCTGCTCAGAGCTGGAGTCAATTGAGTGACTGTGCAGCAGCTATTACCCCACCCTGGGGCTGGGATATACCAGAGACAGGAGGAACCTGGGAGCCCAAACTGTGAATTGTGCCAAGTCCAGGCAAAACTGACTGTGGGGCAGATCCAGACACTTCTGGGCCAAACTCCAGCAGTGGGCACAGGCAAGGAAGGAGTGCACCGGGCTCTGATGATTCTGCAGCCATACACAATGTGGTGTTTTCTGTTTACATTATTTTATTTGTCTCCAGAGATCTGCAGCTCATCCACCAAACTGCCAATTAGCAAATTGTTTAGCAATGTTCACAGTGAAAGTTGGCCTGAAAGAGGAACTTAGAGGAATTAGAGGTAGCAGTAGCACTTTAGCTGTGCAAAAATTTCACATTTAGTTTTGACTTGAAAATAGAAAAACTGCTTTAAATGTGGCTAACCTTCACTTCAAGCCTATTTTGAGACATGGGGTTTGATTTCTGTTATAAAATAACGAGGTTTGATAGTATCATTAACTTAATTACAAAAATTGAGGGTTTAAAAAGCAAATCTTCACAGCAGATGTTGGTGAAAATTTCATTATTGAAATCACTGAAACATGATTGCCTCCATTGTAATAGGAGTTCTCTGACAGAAAGTAACATAAGGTACATTTTGCCAGAGTACAGCTATGTGGCACCAAAAATAAATTTAAATTTCACCTTGTTCACTCATCTTTCATAGATGTGCATTAGCATCACCTTTGTGGCCTCCTTAGTTTTCATTCTAATCAGTTATAGTTTTCAGGCTTTGATCTCATCTGTCATCATTATCACTTACTCTTGTGGTTTAAACTTAGTACTTTTTGAGGCATGGTGTGAAACATCATCATCTCTTTTAGTGCTCCTTCTGTAACTTACTTGAAAGCTCTCTATTGGATTTGATGCCCTAATATCAGCTTGAATTCAGCACTAGGGAAAAAAAAAAGAAGAATTCCTTTAAAATCTATTCCTGTAGTTGTCTGTCATCCTCTCCCTTCCCCATCCTTTCTTACTTAGGTTCATTTGTTATGGTTCATCACTCAGTAATGCACAACTTCCTTGGATGTTTGTTTTATTTTTCCTCACTACTGTACTTTGATGTTTAAGTACATTTTCTTCCTCAAGAAAATTTGCTTAAAATAGATAGCAATACTTGACAAGTGACTGTTCAATCACTTCCATTTATTAAATGAAACACTGCTAAATAATGATAAAAAGATGGAATTTGTGTAGTATTTTTCAATTCAGAAATACCATCAAGATAGTGCATTCTCTCGGTATCAAATGAGTTCAACTTTTTCAGAACATGCAGTTATTTCTTTGAATTTTTAGGAGATTTTTACTTACAGCTTCCAAGGAAACATTAAACTCTTTACTAGAGGACTAAATAGCATTGCTTTCTTCATGAGAAATTAAACATTACTTAGCCAACTGATTACTGTGATTTCGAAAATTGATTTCCACATAATGCTATGACCAAAACAGCTGCAAGATTTTGAAGTTAAAATATAGAAAACAAATTATTAATGTAAAAGCATTTTTCTTCAGTTTACTGTTTAATTACTGTAACTTGTTCTGTTCCTAAAATGTTGCCTGCCTTTTTCTTTGGTTTTTATCCCTTGTAGCCTTTTGGAGTTAACCAGCCTGGTCCTTACATCATGTACACCACTGTAGATGCAAATGGGTACCTGAAAAATGGCTCAGGTAAGAGAAACTCACTGTGGGAATACCCGAGGCACAGTCTGTCTGTGTTTGTGCTTCCCAGCAACCTAAGGAGTTGGAAAGGTGACAGAGGAAATGGGAATGGTTTCAATGGTGCCTTCAGATTACAATGCCAAACCCCCCAACGTTCTCTTCCTTCCTTACAGATTGCATTTTTATTACAAACATTGCAATTGCATTATTTTTTCATTTGTCCTGTGCCAGTTTGAACAGTTGGCTGCAGCAATTGGTAGAATATCATCAGTTTGTGAAATAGCGTAAGCTCCTGGTTGCTTCCTAAGCAATTACGAATTAAGAAACAGCAGTGGCCTTGAAAAACCTAAATACAATCCTGGTAGCCAGATGACAAAGATCCGGATAATATTGAGGACACACAGGATGTATTTGTCTGGAGTTGTTCACTACAACTACCAGCTAACAAAACCAAAGCTTGAGGAAGCTGAGGAGGAATGTCTGTGTCCTTTCAGGGAATGCAGGAACTGCAGGGTCAAAATCAGCAGTACCGGGGTCAAAATCCAGGGGGAGGGTGCTTGGTGCAACATAACTAAAGCTTTCATGGCGAGATGGGGCAGGTGCCACAGTTTGCAGGAGTCCAAAAACAAAGCAGCCAAAGAGACAATCATCCATTAGGCTGTGTTTCAAACAGTGCCTGATGTTAGAATATCCTGGGGTTTATGCTGTCTTCCTAGGTGTGTACTGGTGGCTCCTAGAAAACACAGGAGACTGCACAAAGTGATTTATCAGTCTCATTTATGACTGGTAATCTTAGGACTATAATGGACTCATTTCTTGCTTAGGCAAAATCCTAACCTCATAAGCTGAACGTGATCACTAAGTGCAGTCATCTGTATCTGTCACTCCAGTCTCAGTTCAAATTAAACTCAGATTTTTAAAAAATGGTTCCAGTACTTCACTGGGAAGATTATATTCTGTATAACACTAACTTAAATAAAAGCAATAATTTAGAGGGGGAAATGGTGACATATGTTAAGGTCCTGAGTCAATCTGAATCCCTGGAAATGCTCTCACCATGAATAGTGTTCTCAGGGCTGTTAATTCCACCTGAGAAAAATTAAAGAGAAAGAAGATGTCCTGAAATGCAAACCAGATAGCTGCAAAAACATATCTTGATACTCTGGCATCTTTGTGTTTGTACATGCTTAAATACAGACATTTTCCTAACTCTGTGTCATGGAACAATGCACACATCTTACAAATGTGTGGAATAAAACTAGCTTAAAATTTGGACCTATTTCATGTATTTCATGTATCATTTTCCTAACTTTTTTTTTTTCCTGTTTCTCTCACCCAAGAACAAAAGCAAATGCATTTTTCTTAAACATTTTCTTTAGGGTTTGCTGAGTTTAGTTGGTTGTGGCTTTGTTGGTTTTTTGTTTGTTTGTGTTTTGGGGGGGCAGTTCTTCTAGACATGCAATGTTTTTACAATTTACTCTAAGAAAGAGTTATCAAATGTGATTTAATACTGCTATATTCCCTTCACAGCTACCATATTTACAATAATAAAAACCTAACAGAGTCCAGGCATGATGAATTTCCTTTTCTGTTCTGACATTATGAAATAATAGTGATAAATTCCAAGTGCATTTATGACCCCAGCAGTATTGCTACAGGGAATTTTCTAATGCTGTCTTTGATCAGTTTCTCAACAGTAATAAGTTAATAGATTTTTTTTGAGTCTGTGTAATTCCTGCAAGAACTTTTGAAAGTCATGTTTTCTGGGGGTATTATATTATGTTTGTAGCTAGATTTTCTTCTCTTGCAAGTGTTACGTGTAAGATTCAGTAAATGTTCTAACTAGGATTACTGGCCTACAGGTTGTCTGCAAAAACAGCCCATCACATCACAATCCTCTTCTATTTGATCAGGAAATCACCAAGCAACATTCCTTATGTGTGCTGATAGGCAATACCAAACCCACATGGCATTGTTGGGCCATGTATAAACCTACAAAGCATCTTTTCCACATTAAGCTTTTATCAGTATAGCATCTATATGCTATTTTTAAACTAATTTTCATCAACTTATTTGCCTTCCTTATATAATATTACTGGACAATCCATCTTTGAAGCTTTTAATTATATGAAAGGAGTAGTGAGCTAATCAAAATTTTAAAAGAATTAATCCCTTTCCCAAGAAGTAACGTGAGTAAAAACATAGTTGTTTTTCTGATGAAAATGAAACTCACCATTCCTTTTTGTGTCCCCCCAAAAGTCAGCTGCTGTTATTTATTGCCTTTATGGGTGAGCTCGGTGAGGGAACAGTTTTTTGGCTGTTCCACTGCAACCAATCACCTAAAGTTATCCCTCCAGCCCTGGGCTTAAGTAAATCATAAAGGACTCAAAGCCATGGCCCCCACTCTGCTTCTGATCTCCCAAATTCTGCAGGACTTCAGTTGTGAGTTACAGCATCTTTCATGTAGGCAATATCTGTGCAAAGAGTAAAATAAAAAGACCCATATGGCTGTCCTTATCTAATTCATTTTAAGGTTCTTTGATCTGCCAAGCCTTAACTACAGGAAATTTACATAATTATGAGGGTTTTCTTAAAAACATTGTTAGAATTGTTCTGTCTCCTATTAACATTCCAGTATGTTGTTAAAAGATAGCAGAATAATAATTAGCATGTATTCTGTGCTTTTACTTTCACATTGCTCAAATCACTTGTAATCTTACAAGAAACACTGTTAAATTAGCTACAGGGAAGAGCAATTGCCAACATGGGCATTAGAATGGAGAAGTTCTGGGCCTTATATCTGCAGTTAATATCTCCACAGACCTTCTCTTCCTGAGAGGAAAATCAACTGCAACAGCTTCTTCAAATATTTAGGGAATTTCATGCTTCAGATCAGGCCAGGTCCAGTGTAAATCCAGGAGAAGTACACAAACTCAGATTTAAGTCATGCTTTCTGATCCATGTCCTGCAACTTGCCTGCTCCCTTTTCTTTGGAGTTACTATTTTTAAGGAGATTCCACAGTTAGGTGTGAGTGTCAGCCAGCATTTTCAGCTCTACATATACATTTCCAGACTTTGATTGGGAGAATATCTTATGTGTCTCAGCCTGTGCTACGCACATCTGAATTTTCTCTCCTGAAGTAAAAATCTGCTGATAGAGTTTGAAGTAAATAGGCTCATCCTTGCAGCTTGTATCTACCAAACATACTAATTCTGTGGGCCAGGAACAAGTGGCAGTAAATGTGTCAGGTTTCCTCAGAGCTCCATATCCACAGGAGGATGATAAGCTTCACTGAATGGCTCACATGAATCAAGTCATAATTTGTTTAAGCATCTGTATGAGTGAAGCTGTGTGGACTGGTGGCCTTTGCACCTCTCATTGCACAGCTCTTTCATTTTGCTGCTTTTGCTTTGTTTTGTTTTAAACCTTCCATGGCAGAATGACCTTTCACATGCTGTGAAGTCATGCCCTTCTGGTTTTTCGAAAGCTGCTTACTCTTCCCTGTTGTTGCATTGAGTTCTCCTGCTGTTTAACTAAATTGAATTGTGAGGTGAACACAAATGTCTAGCAGCTATTATAGTCATGAATTTAAACATAAACATTGCAATATGTACCAGAAAAAAAGCAAAATAAGCTTATTTTCAATGGCCATTTGAGGCCATTGCAAGGTTCATTGTGTCAAATTCTACTACACAGAAAGAAGAGTGTATTCATGGAACAAGCTGGAATAATTTAATAATTGAATAGCTGGATTCAATGAGAGGGATTTTCTGTTTGCTGGAGGTGGGAATAGCCTTCTAGTATGTTTTTCTGTGTAACTCTCCTTTGTTCAGAAAACTTAATTGAACTTGTAATGCTGCTTGCAATATTACCAAACCTTGGATATTTGGATGTTACTAATGACACAGCTTCCCCTATCAGCAATATGATAATTTTATTGTTTGAAGGATTTTTAAGTTACTATTTTTACTTCCGTAATTTTATGGTGTAAAGGTATTCTTCATAAAAATACATATTCTCATAAAAATGCATCAGGTTTGGAGTTTGGGCTTGCAGAAGTGTCCCAAGTGTTGGCAGCATTGCGATCATCAATGTCCAAGTCCCAAGAGTGCACTTTGAATTCCCTTTCCCATGTAATTTCTGGGCATTGCAGAAAAGGTTGAGAGCTGAAGCTGTGTACTGCATTAATCTGAAGTTTCCTGTTGGGGGACTAAGGAAAAGAGGCAACCAGCTGGGGAAAATAGGGAGACACTCCCAGCCCTTAGAAAAATGAAATTACCATTGCTTATTTTATGCAGAAAAGGAACTCTTTGACCACTACATTTTTTTCCCAACCAGTGACCCCCAAGGGCAATCTGAAAGGAACTGAAATAAAACTTTCAACTAAAGCCAAGCAAATAAATTTCTCCAACTTTCTGTGGAGCTTCTGAGTTTGAAGTTGTTGGGTTTTTGTTAGGTTGGCTTTTTTCCCTGAAAGCTTCTTTGTAAATTCTTAGGCATATTCCATGGGTTTTTCATGACTATCAGTTATATTTTCTCTTTCTCTTGCAATAAGTGGTTCTGGCATATTTTCAAATAAGATAAAGAGCTGCCAGATTTTAAAAATGGGGAGATATTGAGTGCAGTTTAGCCCAGTGCTGGTAATGGCTGCAGAGTAAACATCATTGCAGTGTTGCAGCTGTGCAGGGAAGGTCACTGCCAATGCACCCAAATCCTGAACTGCCTTTGTCCTGCTCCAGCTGTTGCCTGGGTGTTGTTCCCAGCTATGCTGCCATCCATGCAACCTCTGCATGGCAGGTTTTGGACTAAGTTTTACTTTTTCTAGGATGCATATGTTTGTGTAACCTATATAAAAGAAGTTGTTCATGTGCCGACCTCAGTGTTCAGGCAGGCGGTGGTACAGAAGAATTTACATGCAAGTCTGAGACTAAAAGATACACTTTTGGAATCCTAAATACTATTACTGGATTTTGAATTACACAGAATGGCTTTTAATTGGCTAATTAAATGCAAATAACATTTTGTTAAGAAAAGTATAATTTAAAAAATTATAAGGAATGCTTCAGGAAACCACAAGTTTAAAATCAGATTTTCTGTAAGTTTTCAGTTCTGGTTAGTGATCTTGTGTCTTCTGCTCTGTTATTTTACAAAGTAAGTTTATGTAAACTGACTGAACACTATCAGTATTGTGCATCTGTTTCTGTAGGTTCAATGAGGTTGTTCCTAAATCCAGTGTTGTCAGTGCTGTTTAAACAAGAGAAGGCATTGCTTCTACATGTAACTGCAACCACTTTCCCCTCACAAAGTTAAATTCTTCAGCCTGAAATAAGCTGTTGAGGACATTTCAGTTCAGCTCAGGGGAGAACAGGCTCCCCTTGAGCATTCAGCAAGTTTACATCAGGATAATGGAAACAGAAGGAAAATGGCTTAATTCAGGTATAAAAGAACAAGTACTGGATGTGTCACAGACAACACATGGCTCTGGTTTTCAGACAAGACTTTGGAAAGGTTAATGATACAGATTGCTTCCAATTTTATATGCCAGACTTCAGAGGTAAGGAGATTGATTCCAAAAGGTCCAGAATGGATTCTGAATATCAAACTCTGCAAAATCTTCTGAGGTTTGGCTGCCCAACATCATTAGCTTTTTCTTCCAAATTTGATCTCTGATAGGCTGAAATCACAGAAAATGTTATCCTTAAGTGTTGAGGATTTTACTCAAGGTTTTTTTAAGCAATGAACTTAGTGATTTATGATTTAAAACAAGAATATATATACCACCACTAATATCAATAGCATAGCCCATGCTATCTGCATGCTCTGAAATGGCATTTTTGAAACCAGAAGCTTAAGGCAAAACACATAGTATTGAATAGTCTTAAAAGTAGTATTTAAAAAATCATATGTAGTGTGATCAGGAGAAGGTTTTTAATTCTTGTTTATAGTAAGAGTTCTACTGATCAAGTAAAACAAACTGTGAAGCAACAGCCACTTCCTCCATCTTGTCTACACTGACTTCCAAAAACCTAAAGAACAATTTGAATGTAAGAAATAAATCCCCCTTTCCTTCTTGAAGATGCAAAACTATTTTCAGATTTTCTGGGAGCAAGTAGAAAGCTGTTTCCAGTAGTTTTACAAGAGGACAAATTGCTGTGGTTGCTATTTAAATTAAATTTTAAATATTTTCATAAGTAAATCAATTACTGGTGACTGGGAACTTCAGATAATGTCAATAAACTGTTGACAGTAATCTCTGTAATTTCTCTTTTTATTTTTCATCTTGCTTTGTGGCTTTTGTGTTTCTCAGGTGAGCAGTTGTCATTCTTAATTACTTGGTTGCAATTCTAAGTGGAACTTTTCAGTAAACATCAAAGAGAATTTATGATAGATATAGGGTGAGGAAAACAAGGTAGAGTTTCAAAGTTCTGTGCTTAGTCAGCTTTAGTAAACTGGAACCTTCTACATTCTCTCATCCTGCTTAGCTAATACCTCCCAGTTTTAAAGGCAAATAAAAAAATAAGAGTGTGAACATTTCTGCCTGCTGTGTAGAAGAAAACATTTCTTTCTGACCTTTGCAAATGATCTATTTACATCCTGAAGCGTAAGATTTCATTATCCTTCTCTTAGTAGGCATAAGAACCAGTGCTAGTAGCCATGAAATTATTCAGTGCTTTAAGAATTCTAGCTGCATTGTGTGACTCTCTAACCTCTTTAAGGCTGACTGCACACAGTATATGACACTTTCTTTTATTCTCTTTAATTTAGTTGACATTCATTTCATTTGTAAGATGAAAGAAAAAAGCAAGATCTTGGTTGCAGTCTTCTCATGATCCTAAATATTTCACTCAAATGTAATTCTAAAAGCTTTTTGATGTTACAGCATCTTGTTCTTTTGGGGAAAGTCCTTCAGCATTAGTGAACCAAATTCTAAAAGAAAAGCTTTTTTATGTTGCACCATGATCAGGTAACACATCTGGTTTGTTTCTATAACCAAGTCAAATCAAATCCATCCACCTTTGCTCCTTACTACCTGCATGTTGGTAACTGGAGGTTTCAGATATTAGGTAATTTGAGAGTTACTCCCATTTTAGATTTGGATGTTGACACCTGGAGATTGAGCAGTTTAGCCAAGATCATGTTGGGGAAGTCAGTGGCAAGGCAGGGACAGACTCAGGATTCAAATCCTGTGCTGTCCTATCCTGTGTTATCTCAACTTATTGGAAAAATCCCTGTTCTCGAAGAGGAAAGCTGCTTAGTCAGTGCTTTGTGCCACATCTTCTGTAACCAAGAAATCTACCCAGCAATGTGTACAGTACACCTTGTCCTTGCAATAGACACCTGAAAGTACAAATCCAACTCAAATATTTCCTCGTCTGCTTGCTCATTACATGGTTCTACATGGGCAAAAAATAAATATAAAATGTGTATAATCTTCAGGAAGACCATTGCTGTTTATTTTTGCTGATAGTATTTTAGCTTGATAAAAAAATAACTGCATCAAGCTGATTTTTCAGATCTCAGTTGACATTTATCTTGCTCTTTGAAATAAAATTATTGTAACTCTAAGCCCACAATAATTCAGAATATTTACCTCCTGATTAAACAGGCCTGTTTCAAAACATGCCTAACAGCATATGGCAAGTGGCTTCCTCAAGAGCTGGTAGGGGAAGGGAGGCACAGAAACAGAACCTTGAAGTCATCACTGTAATGAGCAGGGGTTCAGAAGCACCAGCCTGCACCCCAGGGAGGAGTTTGTCCCCAGAGGAGCATGCAAGAGCTGAAGAGCTGCTTCTGGAAGTGGGTGCTGTATCCTGGTTGTCCCTTGGTGAGGGGCTGCTGTGCTGTGGCCAATGTTTGCACTTTGTGGCATCTCCAGGAGCCAGGAACGGGAGGGTGGGTTTGGTTTTTCATGAAAGGATATTTGGCTTTGCCAGAGAAGTGATGGTGGTGAGTTAGGAGTTTTTGCTGCCTCTGTGTTCACCACAAATATGCAGAATTTTGTGTCACCAGTCTGGCCCACAGCTCCTGGGCTGAAGTAAAGTGCTGCCTCCCGAATTGAGCCTTGGATGGGAGAGGCACAAAGGAGTTGGCTCTAAATTCATTACAAAATATGGATTCCTGTTCTTCACATTCTATTGCATGCTGTTGTTTAACTTCTAATTTCCAGTTTCAGGCATAATCTATTAGGGGTCAAAGCTCAGAGAAATCTGATGCTCTAAAAATACTGACTAGATGACATCCTTGTGAAAAGCTGTTCCTGTTGGTCACAGAAGCCCCTTTTGTGGTTGTCAAGTATCCCTTGCACTCGTTCCTGTTAATCTGGTGAAGGCTGATTTCACTGTGGTGCTTCTGAGGAGCTGATACCATTCCTGCTGTGGAACCAGCTCACTTGCTAAGAGAACAAAGAGCCCACACAGGATCTGGAACTGTTGAGCAGAAACTGAATGATTACAAGATTTTTTTTTTTTTATTTAAATGGAATACCTGGTTACTTTGGAAATGGGATGATGCCAGTGAACTTATTGATAGCTGCAACACTTGTCTGTTTCCCCACTGCCTTTTCAGGAAACCAAGAATCTTATTTTCCACCTATAGTTTCTCCTGTCATTAACTTGCAACCATTGCAATCCTGTTTTCATTAAATTAATTTATTCTTCAAAAATTTGTTCATGAGAATTTACTTAGCTAATTTTGTGGCACAGTAGTAATTACTGATTAACACTGACAAGAAAGTGAACCTTCACATGTTGAGTCTGATCTTGTAAATCAATGGGGCAAGAGACTTGGCACTAATCATATAAAAATAAATGCAGATAGTTGATTTCTTCTCAACTTGTAACAAATAATGGAGATTTGAGTTAACAGAAATGATACTCAAAAGAATTGTCTGACCTAAAAATGTAAAGTATTTAAGCTCTTCTACAAGTGTGTGTTCACAAGTAGTTTGGAAATGTGGGATTAAGCCTTCAATAATTAAATAGTCATGCAATTGGTGAAACTTTTCAAACATTTTTATTACTGACTGGGGAATGTGTATTTGTGCAGCAAGTTGGTAGTCTGGGGGTTGATTGATTGGGGTTTTTTCCCTCTAAAGTCCCTTCCTTTCTGCTTTCCTTGCAGCTGGCCAGCTCAGCCAGTCAGCCCATTACGCTCTCCAGCTGCCCTACAACGTGCTGGGCTTGGGCCGCAGCGCCAACTTCCTCGACCACCTGTACGTCGGCATCCCTCGGCCCTTAGGAGAAAAGGTTGGGTGATGTTTAAGGTTGTCAAGCTAATCATTTATGGTGCTATTTTTCCTAAGAGACTTTGGCTAGAGATACTGCTGGGACACTTTTTTTTCCATTTTCTGAAGTATGAATATCAAAGAAGTAAGTTTGCTTACAGAAAGAACCAGTTTACCCAGGTTTTTTGCAGCGTGTATAAGCCAAACTAAAACCAAAAGGTGACTGAAACTCTGTAAGTGTTGGCACAGGTATTCAGTGCTTGTCTGTAGGGCAGATGGGTGTTGGGTCTGAGGGTCCAGTTATTCTGGACTGCAGTAGCTGCAGGGCTTTCCCTGTTGCTGTGGCTGGGCTGGGGCTCACGTAATCCCTTCTGCCTCGGTGATGAAACCATGGGCAGTGTCATGGCAGAGGGAGATTACTGAGATTCTCTAATCTTCACATGAAACATTGTAGTGGGGTCCTCACCATTTTCAGTCTTTAAAGAGCTGATGGTACTACTTTGAAAAGTGAGGCACTCAAATGGGCCGAATTCTGATTTGGGTAATTGTTTTGCCTGCCTCCTTTGTAGAATCAGTTCTTTTCTTCTTTCCCTATTATGTTGTTGCTTTGTACTTTTAATGTGGATGCTGTGTTTCATGTTACCAATAGTTATTTTGCTTTGTACTTTTGGGGGGTGGGGTTTAAAGCATTTTGGAGCTTTCAGAGTAACACATAGATAAAGGGATTAATCACTTATATTTAATTTTTTTTTTTAAACCCACAACTTTTTTGTTTCTTCTTTTGTATGTTTCAACAGAGAATTTCTTTGCTTGCAAGTATGTTGGTTTGTTAGGAATTGACACAGCTTTTGTTTTTCTTTCAGTCCATAAGGAAACAAGAATGGACAGCTATCATACCAAACTCCCAGCTTATAGTCATTCCTTATCCTCATAATGTCCCTCGAAGGTAATGTCATCATTTGGATTTGCACTTCCCAAAATTATATGAATACACAGTGTAAATTAGGCATTATGTGTAGGTTTAGAAATAGTTATTTGTATAGAAAGTTACTGAAGAGCAAGGGCAGGGGGTCAGTGCTGAGCTGGAGCTGAAAATGCTGCTCAGGTATTTACACAGCCTCTCAGACAGTGCCCATAAACAATCAAAACCTATTACTGGCTCAGACAAACAATCAAAATGTATTACCAGCTCCACTCCTGTAAATAATAACATACTTGCTAGATTTAACAACATCCTCAGTGACAAATTACAAGCATGGTAATGGTTGAATTAAGCATTTTTGTTTCACCAAACATGTAATTTCTGTCTGGTGCCATAGGAAAGCTTTGCTTCAGCCCTTCTAAATGCAGTAGCTGCTGCTACAGGAATGAATGTTTCCCTTTTGGTAAAGGTGAATGGGTTGGATTCATGAGAGCTTGAACATGGAATTCACTTTGCAATTAAAATGTTTCTCCCAGAAAGAGAGCATGTTTCTCTTTCTGCTATTAGAGAAAACATTAGTCAAATATTCCAGCTGCATTTTGCCGCTTGATCTACCAGTGAGGTCAGTTGCATTTATCATGCAGAAATGATTCTGACATCAGTTCAGCAGTTAATTTTACTAGAGAACAAATAACAGTGGAGAAGTGATGTGCTGCTTGAGTTGCTAATTAACAACCACAGAAATAACATCTGCCAGATGAAAATTTAGTTACAGTCTTGAGGTATTTAAAGGTATGTGTTACACAAAACAATTTCTGCTATCACATCCTTAAACTGTTTTTGCTTTCATATAAAGTGGGTTTATGGACATTGTAGAATAGCAGAGGATGGAATCCCCAGAAGAAATCAGATTTCATAATAAAAGCTTCCTTTTGTTTTTTGTTTGTTTGGTTTGTTTTTTTTTTAGCATAGGTATGTGATTTCCTGAGAGGCCTCAACAGAGAGCCTGCTGCTGACAGTTTTCCCATGATAGCAAACCTGTAGTACAAAAAGGGGGTTCCCAGGGCCTCAGGACCTCACATGGTTTGAGAGATGTCTTCCAGGAGCCCTAAAGTGCTTAATTTTGTTGATCTTCAGCCATAATCAACTGCTTATGTTGTCTAGAACTGCAGTTGTCCCTGGGTAAACTTCAGAAAAAGAGAACTGGACCCATGAGCCTGTCCAAGAGGAGCTTCTCATGTGTGGAAAAATCTTCCAGGGTTATTTTCCCCTGCTGCTCTGTGTCCCCAGGCCCCAGGCATTCCTGTGAAAGGTTTCCTTGTGCATTTTACTTTGTCCTAGGCAAGGGCAGGAGATAAATCTCCTAATGAGAAAAACCTAATTCCCTGAGGATATCCATAGCATTCATGAAAAGTTAAACAGAAACTGTATTTAGACATGGTATTGCTTGAAAATAATTATATTAAGCCATGTATTTCTAAGTAAACATCATTAAGCTTCAGTCTCTAAGTAGAGCTGCTCGTTTCTGTAGCCCAGGTTGTCACCTGTCTTACCCTAACAGGTTCTTTTCATCTTTGCAAGTAAAATCTGTTTACTACTTCTTAATGAATTGCATTAATGTTTCCTTGGATTTTCTCCTTTTGTATAGCTGGAGTGCCAAGCTGTATTTGACCCCGAGTAACATTGTACTGCTAACAGCTATAGCCTTAATTGGTGTCTGTGTTTTCATCCTGGCAATAATTGGCATATTACACTGGCAAGAAAAGGTAAGCTAATTTACTAGAATATTTTTATATAATTTCTATATTATTTAACACTCCCTAATATTTTGCAGACCTGTACATTGGGAGTTTTTTTACATTTTTCTGCAGTATAATAATTTCTGACACAGACTGAATTAAGTTGCAAAATGTGTTATTATTAATTCAATGTTTACCACAAGTTTAAAAATTGGCATAATTTTTATTTAAGCTCTAAGACACTTAAGTTCATCCATGTTGCTCTTCCTTTCCTTTTTTCCATTAAGCTGTTATTTCCAACTTAAATAAGCCATGTTTGTTTCATATCTAAGCTTTCCACTTTGCAGTTTTAAGGAGAACTGTTTTGGAAAATGGAACACAAACTCACTTTACTTATCTTGAGTTCTGCTGCTAATCTAAAAATAAGGAGAAAGTCTTTTTTGTGTATCTGTCTTTGCTGGTTGCACTGACATTAGCATTCGGGAGTGTATAGGGAGCCAGCCGTGCATATTGGCTGCTTTGCTCTGTGGGTCTGAATTACATGTGCAGGGTATAGAAATCCATTGATTTAAAGAAGCACTTTGAAAGGGGCCTTTCATGTCACAAAAGAAATGCATTCCCATTTTTCTTAACTATGCTCAGTTCACAATCATACCCAACTGGCAGAGTTGCCAATAAATGTTACTACATACCCAAACCATAATCTTAGCTGTCAGATAAAATTACTGCACATTCTGACATGGTAGAACTGTCTGTTTTTGTGCTCGTGGAAATAAAATGACCTTGTTAAACATTCAGATAAGTTTTGTGCATGCTTCATATTTAAATGTTATTTGTTTGTCAGTCTTCACTCTTCAAAATGTTAAATACAGTCTGCAACTAATAATAAAGCTGGGAAAAAGACACACAAAGCAAAGAAACACAAAGTTTATGATGGCTGTCGTTAGTATATCCTGCTGTACCAAGAAAGTACTGCTCACTGGTAGTCAGGGCTGGGCACTGCCTGGGTTTAATTCTCTCTCCAACACATCTTTAGCAAACAAGAGTAGTAGAAAATGTACTTGGACTTCAAGTTGGAGAAGGATTACCTGTGTATAATTCCATCTGGAGAAATGGAGATTTAATGGCAACATTCAACCCAGTTTTTATAATTCAAGCACTGTAGTGTAGGGAAGGACTCAGCCCACAGTGAGTGCTTTTAGAGCTGTTTTAAGTCCCAGGTGTGTGTGAATGAAGTGATGTATTGGTTATATTATAAACTCATTTCCAACTCTGCCACACCAAATAGGCACAAATATTTGGACAAATTGTGTATATTTTCAGACCATTGTATAAACATGTGTTAATTCCTATATTCTTCCTATGGATTTTTACCTTCCCAATGTTTAGAAGAGATTGAGATACTGAACAAATAAGAATGTTCACCAAGGCTGTGTTGTACATCACTGATATGTGTGAAGTTAAACTCCAAAGTTCCTTGTTTCTAAGCTTATTCTTAGTTTTCTGTCTCTCAGCAATCCTCTCCTAAAAATACTGTCCAGGCTGAATGCCTTTCCCTTGCAGATCTCTCGGGTACATGTAGCAAAGAAAGGAAGGGGAAAGGAACTGGCACTTAAAATCTTTTCTTTCCCCCAGAGGATGTATGTGTCTGTAAGCTGCAGTGTTTTATTCAACAGTTTAAATAAACACTGGACTTTCACCTCTGCAGATAAATAGTAGCAGGAGCCCTTTGTCTACAGTAGTTCTTCCACACTCCTCTGCCAGCCGAGTATTGGAGTACTGAAATAACTGTAAGGTTTAGGGGTAGGTGTTGGTCTGTCTTGCCTTAGAAATTTTGAATGCACTGACGAAAAAAAAGCTTTGAAATCTCAGTTACTAGATTTTCGTTTTGGTACATCAAATGAAAGAGAAATGGAGGAAGAATTGACACCATTATTCATCTTACAACAAATACAATCTTTCTACATTTGCTACAGCCCTCGACAGTCCTTATTCTCATTCCTGAGAACTTGCTTTGGGGTCATGAGGCCAGTCATGGAAACACTGCACAGTGATGGAAATACTACTAGAGAGGGTTTGCTGGATCCAGCAGAGTATCTGTTAATGTCAAATTTGAAGCAATAATTTTTTCAGGAAGCATACAAGAAATGGAGTGGAAATTGTTTTCTAAAGTGAGACTGTGAAATTTTGTGGAATGTGACAAGCATTTCAGTGTAGGAAAGAGTGTGCCACTCCCTCCTTCCCACCCCTTTTTTGACATCCAGAATACTACTGACACTGATAAAGTCCCTGCCAAAAAAGCCAGACTGATATATCTTAAACCTCACTGACAGCTCTGCTGCTGCTACAAAATGCAGTCAAATCCATATTTAAACCAATTGAGTTGCTATCACACATAAACATTGTGTAATGAGGAAATCTTTGGCCTTGAGCCAAAGCAGATGATGAACTCTCATGGCAGAAGACGGGCACTGATTTCTGCCACAATTGTTGTGTATTTTTATCAACTGAGACACAGTTCTGAATGCCCACGCAGCACCTACTGGAGAGGCTTTTCTTCCTTTTACTCCTTTGAAAGAAAAATGAAAAAAAAAAGAACATGGGTCTGTGCAAGCTAAAAAGGATTTTGGTCTGCTTTGCCAAATTCTCTCATGCTGGGATTTACACATACTGTCTGTCATGACAAAAGCACAGGATTGCACTGTGTGTTCAAGAATCCTTGAAGAAATGCTTCCATCCTCTGTTAAGTGCTTTAGCACATGGGAAGAAGCATGTGGGAGAGGACATGTTTTTACACATGACATGGATTCTAGATACAATTTAAATATGCTGCTTTTTTCCAAGCACCACCCAATTGACTCTTTCAGCAGGTCAGTGTGTGTTCTGTATAAATAAGCAGGGAAATGCATCCTACTTCACATTTTCATAATACAAATAAAAGACACAGAACATTTTTCCCCTACTTATTGCTGTTAGTTGTTGGTTGAATTGCCATCTTGCTCTAAAGTTGTATTTAACAGAATGTTTTTTTAAATGAGATTCTTTGTACGTGTAACATAAATTACATTTACAGTTAGTCCAGAGTAATTTCATTTTATATTTATAATAGACAAAATGCATACCAGGAAACAGTCTTCAGGTTTGAATTATTCTTTTTTAAAATGCGTTATTAGAAATAACAGAAAATAATGGGTCATAAATACTACAACAGCAGAGCATTAACAGCAGAAGCCAATTTTGTGTAGATTATTGCTATTTCAAGCTGACATCATTTAAAAGTTAATTGTTGGGGCTTTTACCAAGCCTTTTTGCCTTTTGTCAAATGGCTTGAAAAAAATCAACCATTCTCTGACACTTGACAGCTCATTTCTGTACCACTATTGCTCTAGATTCCACCAAGTGTTTTTTTATTATTATTTTTCAGAAAGCAGATGACAGAGAGAAGCGACAGGAGGCTCATCGGTTCCATTTTGATGCTATGTGACATGCCTTAATATTTATGAAGGAGCTGCTACTCATTTGCTTAACTGAAAGACTAAATTCTGATTTTTAAAATTATTACCATGAAAGTACTGTTGGTGTGTTATTTGTAAATGTTGCATTATCTGGTATTTATTTGGAAAGTATTTAAATTAGACCTGAATGTCTCACAAGGCCTTTCAGTTAAGAGACTGTGTATAATAGCATTTGGCCTTTATTTAACAGAACTGTAAATTTATTTTTCTTAGTAAAGGGATCAAGTTGCATGTACCATTGTTTATGTACCAATTCTTTAGTAATATTTGATAGAAGGAAAGGTGTGTAAATGAAGTGTAGCATTTCAGCAAGCAGCATACCTTGTATCACTTGAATTGGTCTTGTCCTTTATCCATTCCTGCAAAACAACCTGGTTTTTGAAAATTAAACTTGTGCAATTTCTCAGATGATTTCATCGCTAATTATTTTGATTGTATTAAATGGTGCTTAACCTAAAGTATTCTGTATTTTTCTTTGTTTAAATCCATATGTGCAATAGTTAAAGAACTTAGGAATTAGAGAACTGAAAGGAACCTGCAGTGGAATGCTAGTTTGGTCATCCTGGGATAGATGCAGTATTTATGTGTGCTGCTTCTAGGGAGAAGACAACGCATTAAAAAATTAAAATCATAAAAATGTATCAGCATCACATAAACCACTTTTATAATTAAATTATAACCACATTTATTTTAGAAAGACACAAAGTCATTATGAAAGTATGTATTTTTTTAACAGAAGAAAGGTATGGGATTTTTTGTTTGGTTTTGTTTTTCAAGAAGTTAAAAGAAACATTTTTGAGGAGAGATTGAGGATCGATGCCCTAAAATATATTGCTAAGTGATGAGATATGCAAAGATTAAATTAAGAATGTAATAGGACACTCAGAATAATCAATGCACATTTTCTGTGTACACTGCTATGCCCAAATTTCATAAGGCTGTAATAATGACAGAAGACATGTTGCTCAACTTTAAATATAAATATATATAAAGGTATGGTTGCTCAGTGTACTTGGGACCCTGGAAGAATCTCTGAGAATAACCATGTTTTTATTTTACATGACTTTACACGATTAATTCTGCAGTTACATCGGTTAATTTGCATTCCTAATACTGTTTGATAAACTAGAACATCCTTTGGAACAAACTGAAAGTGTTGGTCGTCAAGGCACTCCTGTGTGCAGTGGGTCCCTGCCTGGGTCTGGCACCTCCCTGGAATGCTCCCTGTGCCTGGCAGGGCAGCCCTGGCCAAGAGAGAGCAAAGCTGGGCTGATGGTGCCCACCCTGAGTGCCAGTCAGCCCCTGGGTTACCATGGCACTGCTGAACACTGACCCATTCATACAGCAGCACCAAGCCACCAGGCAGAGCAGCACTGTCCTGAGCTCTGGAGCTTCACTGGGGATTTCCAAGATGCACTGATCAGATGACAGCACAGGAGACTCTCATATCACATTACTGTTGTTATTCAGGAGAGAATATTTCCTTAATGCACACCTTCAATTTTTCTCATGAAAAGGTAAGATTCTTTTTTTTTTAGATAAATACCTAATGCTTTTGGACTTTTTAAACCACATTGATAGGATTGGCTCCAGCAAAAGAAAGAACAGATTTTATGATTAGGAGGACGCACAGTTCAATATATTTTCCTGTCTTTTTCAGATGGTTGGAGAATAATGCTAAATGCATAATGCACTATGGCAGGAAAGTTGTCTGCAACCCTCTCTCACAGTATAATACACATAGATTAGCTTCCTTTTGTTTTTCAAAAAGCAATTAGGAATAAAATAACCTCATGCTGACATTGAAACTGTTGTACAAAACAATGAACTTGATATCTTTTGCTCTGAGGTGTTTTGCATGCTCAGTAGTGCATCATTGCATCACTCTATACAATATAATAAAGTTTACCCCAGGTTCTGAGTACTTGTAGCATGGCTCACAGTCTATGCATACTGTTTTGAATTAAGGCATTAAATATTGTTAAACCTGTTGTCAGAGGTTTCATGTTGTACTTTGGTTCTCTATTCTATAAGCATTAAACGTGTTTGGGTAAGGTTATTGCCCTTCTAGTGGGAAGTTTAAGAAAGCAGCATCAATTAGAAAGTTGTAGTTCCAGGTGATAGTCACAGTAACTGAGAAGTGGAAAATAGATTGAGCTACATAAATTTTCAAACTGCAGCCACTCATTTCTGGTGAGAAATGCTATTGGAAGCTTCCTCAGTGTGAAATTTCACCTATATAAAAATACTGTTGACAGGCCAACTGACAGATGGCTGTTGAAATACCATCTTTCTTTGTTCTCATTTTCCATGAGAAGCTTTAAGACTGAATCTTCCTACCAGATTTATCATTAATGCACTATAATCCCCCAACAAAAGAACCAACTTTTCTGCTGCAGATTAATAGGCATATTCTATATAGTAAAATATTCCTCCTGTGCTGAGGCCATCGTGTTTAACAAGCAGAGACATTAAAAACACCTACTACAGTTAATTGAGAAGTAATCACTACACATGCACCAAGTCAATTCAGGGCTTCTGTAGGATCACAGAATAGTTTGGGTTGGAAAGGACTTTAAAGTTCACCCAGTTCCATCCCCTGCCATGGGCAGGACACTTTCCACTATCCCAGGGTGCTCCAAACCCTATCCAGCGTGACCTTGGACACTTCCAGGGATGGGGCAGCCACAGCTTCTGTGGTCACCCTGTGCTCAGGCCTCATCACCCTCACAGGGCAGAATTTCTTCCTAACACCTGATCTAAACCTCCTCCCTGCCAGTGTGAAGCCATTCCCCCTTGACCTGTCACTCCATCCTTGTATACAGTCTCTGTCTCCCTGTTTCTTTGTAGGCTCCATTCAGGCCCTGCAAGGCCACCCTGAGCTCACCCCAAAGCTTTTCCTCTCCAGGTGAGCAATCCCAGCTGTGCCAGCCTTTCCTCCCAGCAGAGCTGCTCCATCCCTCTGCTCATCCTGGAGCCTCCTCTGGCCTGGAGCTCCTTCCTGTGCTGGGCCCCAGCTCTACAGGTGGGGTCTCACCTGAGTGGGGCAGAGGGGCAGAATCCCCCCTCCCTTACTGCCCCCCCAGGTCCTTCTCTGCAGGTTTGCTCTTGACCTATTGATCCCCAGCCTGTGCCAAAATTTGATATTGAATAGATACCAATGGATTGTAATTGATATATATAACTTCTTTCAAATGAGTGACACCAAAATAGAGCAGAAGTTAATCCATAAGCTTCTGCTATTTTATAATCAACAGTGTAAAAGCATTAACTGTCTCTGTTTTGAAGGTATTAATAACCAAACTTTTTTTTTTTTTTGAATTTAGAAAATACAATTAATACATAGTACTAGTTCTATAGGGATTGGCATATGTTTTGTTCAAAGAATATATTAAGAAATCAAGAGCAGTAGAGGAGTTAAATCTGGCATTGCTATGCTGCTCTAGTAACCCTACTATCCATTCTGGGGACAGGATCTAGTTGTTGAGGCACTGGCAATATTGGCCTCCCTGTCACTTAGAAAATAATCTGCCACAAAGCACTATTTTTATAATTAATTCCTGACTTCAGTGAAAAATGTGATCCCATCTATGATACAATCCATAACAATTATAACCTAATTTTGAAATTAATGAATTTTTTAACCTAAGCCAAAAAAGTCTGTAGGTATATTCTAACAGTCAGATCTAATTATATTGCCTACCAAATAGAGAAGTGCACTCTAAGCTTTCTGAAGGCTATGAGTTTTCCTGACTATTCAGAATTTTGCAGTACTCATTACTCAGTAGTAAATAACAAAGCCAACTCTGCATATTTATGTATCATTATGTATTACATATTGTAATACAATTACAATTGTATTATAATACAATACTGAGGCATTTGCACCTTCTATAATTTTCTAATTATAGAAATTATATAATGAAATTGGGATTTATCAAAGGCATCTAAATTGTACTGACAAAACCAAGTACCAGAACAGTTAAAACATAACTCCTCCTCTCCTTTCATGATTATTCACTGTTGACATCTATGTTTTTGCAACCTCTTTTAAGAACAATGTCCAAATAGCTGCTGGTCTAAGGCTGTTTGGGTTCTACACTTTGCTACTCAAGAGCAGAAAATATTTTAGCTAAATTAAAGTTAAAACTTCTCACAGAACAGCAAATCAAAGGAAGTTTTAAGGAGGAGGCAATAATAATACCAATGTAAGCCTTTAGCTGCAGCAGAGCAGGGTTGTGCCTGACTCATTCATCAGCTGCTCATGCAGGTGTTTACCTACATCAGAATGAGTCCCACTGCCTTCCCTGAACTACTGCTACTCCAAAATAATCATGAGGACTCAATAGAACATCAGAACAATACACAGCTGGCTGTCCAAAAGCTGTCTTCAACCTTTCTTGATTCCCAAACTCAAGTTTAATTAAGTCAAGCTTACTGCCAGCATGACTCAGTGGCCGAGTGTTTTCCTCCCTGGAAACCTGCTCTCTGCAGGCTCAGAAGAGGGGAACTGAAAGCTTCTTCAGACCTGTCACTAGTGAAAGCACTGCCTGTAACAAGAACTCCAGCAAAACAAAGCAACAGGGATGGTCCACAGAGAAATGGCTCTGAAAGCAGCAGGGGCAAAATGTGCCCCAAATCTACAAATTGATGCTACTCCTGCCTCTCCCACACTGACAGCTTGACACAGCCCTGGAAAGAGAACAGGATGGAAAAGCTGCTCACTTCCCCAAGTGTGTAATAGCTCTGTTCAACCTTCTAATGGACAAACCAGAAGTTCAGCTCTTCAGTTAAATTGACTGTAGCAGATTGGGTCTCTGCAATTACTACCCAAACTTGTACAGGGCACACGGCATTACAAGTGTTTAATCCCGTCTCTTTGGTGGGAGACAATTGACCACAAATGGTTCTCTTGAATGCAAATTCAGCCTGAGATCTAAGAATCAGACCAGCTCCCGTTTCTTATATCATCATGAGTAATAAAAATATCCAAGTCAAATTTTCCCATCAGCTATACTGTGCATTCTAAAAAATAAAAGAAGTAGGCAACCCCGTTCCCTAACAATCTGCACAACAGCACTGTCAGATTTTAATTATGTACTTGCAGAGAGGAGAAAAAAAATTATGAATTATGCTCGAATATAGTAGTCCTGGATATTTTCTTGCATTACTACAGTAAGCATTTTTGTTACTAAAGAAAATAATGCAAAGTAGATACACCTATTGAGAACTTCTTTATGTACAGGAGTTTCCACTATAGAACTTTACATTTATCACATTGTTATAAACACATGGTTAAGAGGGGAAGAGACGAATCGCTTTGTCCACTGTTGGAATGTAGCAGCTATTTCACAATTCATGGAAAAACTATGCTTGGAGGAGGACTGTATCATCTCTATTTGAAATTGAAAGGACAATTCAAGTAAGTAGAATAATATAATTATGTAACTTGGGATTTTGCCAGACCATCAAGCTTAATACTTCATGAAGCTTCTTGCAACACTGAAATGGATCTTTAATACCCAGAAAAGCTCAGGGCCTTTGCTGCCAGGTCGCGCCGGGGGTCCGGCAGGAGCTGCCGCCCCCCGCCCTGCTGCCCCGCGGGGCCCCGCGCCCGCTCCCTTCCGCTGCTCTCCGCTCCCTTCTCCGTTTAGTTCGCCCTCGCTGACAATCACACTGACTTGAAGAGCCTGAAATATTTAACAGATAATCTGAAGCAAGAGAATGACCTTTTCTAACAGGATGGGCTGACCTTTGAACATTGTAGAAAGAATTTAACATTCAAATACACAGCACCAAACCTCAAGGAAATCAGAGCTTCACCTCGCACGCTCGTGTTAGACACTGTAGTGAGCTGCCCTATTCCTTAAGCAGACGGACTCGCAAGTGGCAATTACGCATATAATTTACAGTTTGCAAAATCTGTTGGGTCTGGCGAGTGAGTAGGTTCCAAATTGCTTCCACAAACCGCCTGCGCTCGGACAGCGGAGTTGTTCGTGGGGCACCTGGAGGTGCAGCCGTGCATCGCTGCGCAGGACCTGGATGGAGACCGCGACCTCCTCCGTGTGGGAGCGGGGCCGGAGCTGCTCCCGGGCACGGCACCCCCGCGGCAGCTCCTGCGGGCCCGGCCCGGGGGCGCCCGGACCGCTCCTGGCCCCTGCGCAAAGCTTTGCAACACGCACAGGTCTAAACATCTCCGTGTTCCTATACTTCTGGTGCCTGAGCGAAAGATCTCAGCCTCGCCTAATCGGCAGTTCCAGGGAGGAGACATCCTGCAGGAAATGCCCAGCGATCCTTCAACCCGCGTTGCCTATGGGAGATTTGAAAGCATCTCTAAGGAAGTACCGTGTTGCTATCATTTTGCACGCAGCCCGTGGGCAGTACAGCGTTCCGCGGCCATGCCTCCAGCTGTCCGGCACGGCCGCCGCTCTCGCCCTCACGCACCTCCCCCGGCAGCTCGGAGGGGTCTGGCAGGACGGGATCTGCTGGCCCGGGCCTCTCCCTCCCTTGCCCTTCCCCCGACATCGCCACCTGCCTACACCTCAGGCCCTTTCCCGAAGTAACATCTCCCCTCACAAGCTAACCCGATGTGATGGATAACCAGAGGGACGGGAGCCAGGGCAGGCAGCAGGCTAAGTGCGCCTTTTTATTAACTTCTTGTAAAGTAATAGCTCCATTTTAGCTGTCACTCCTGTCAAACAACAGCCGCACAATAGCGTGTGATGGGCTCTTCCCGGCGCCGGAGCTGCAGGCAGCACACTGCAGCCAGGCAGGCAGCTGGGCACGCCGCACTGCCGGAGCCGCGCGGGCTCCCTGCCACCAGCGAGGGGGCGAAGGGGAGCCACGGAAGACCAAGAGAAGCACCGTGTCCCTTTTACCCCATCGGGACCCACTCAGATCCCAAACAAAGCCGAGCAGCAGGGATTCAGGCTTATCCAAGCCGCCGTGCCATGGAGAGGGGCCGCACGGCTCGCCCCCTCCGCCGCGGGGGACGCTCCCCGGGCAGCCAGCACCGCACACGGGAACACCCGGGCAGACGGAGGGCAGGATGGGCCTGGGGTGTGAGGCACGGCGGGGGCCGAGGTGCGGGACAGAGGCGGGGCGCTGTAACGGGGCCAGCCCCGGCTCCTCGTGGGGACGGGGCGAGAGAACGGGTGCTGCTCCGACGCTGTCGCCCCCGCCTCGATGCCCGGCCGAGCGGGAGGAGCACAGCGGCCCCGCCGGCTGCGGCTGTGGCTGCTTGCGGGGCTCCGTCGGGGGCGGGCACATGCGTACAAGCAGCTCATCCAGGCAAACACCCCTCACATCTTAAATGAGCTTCATTTAGCAGCAGCCGCTTCAGTCGGGCTGGGAGCAGGCGGGCTGCGCTCCGAGCGCCGCGCGGGGAGCCCCCCGGGGCAGGCCAGCCTCGACGGAGCCCGCCGCGCCCCGCTCTCGATGGGACTGAGCGCA
>VWYP01029047.1:345604-402278 GCA_013400435.1 Pycnonotus jocosus
TAGTGTCGCACCGTCAGGGACACCTCGGGTTCGGGGGGATCCCAGCCTGCAAAAACGTGGGTCACAGTGGCAGCGACTCTACCCCAGTGACCCGTATATTCCCAAGACATACCGGCAATTTCCTGCGCTCGTCTTTTCACAGTAAAAATACTCTTTGCTTTCGGGACTCTCCTGACGAGCTGCTCAACATTGTTCAGCTTATCACACTTGTTATCGGGAGCAAGGTCTGTTTTCAGTAAGATTTTTATAAAATCAGTCACCTGAGTCACAAGCTACACCCTGACCGGTGTTTACCTGTGCTTTTCTTCTTGAGGCTTTTAAATCTTGTTTCTAACTTATTTCTGTTCAGAGGTAAACAACCGAGCAAGGCTCCTCATCCGAGCATTTCTTTGTCCGTGCTATTATTTATACAGCTCAACAATGGGCGAGGGGTTTCTGTTAGAAATCTCGATGTGGCAGTTAACCTTGTGCCTCAAAATATTACTTCCAGCATTCTGTATCTTCTTGAGCAGTAGCAGACTTGATGGGGATTCCAGTCTGTTGTGTTGTGGTTTTTTAATGAAGATTATTATTTTAAATTATTCAGTTAGGAGATGTTGGTGTGACTGCATGCATTATTGAAGCCAACAAGGCATTACTGCAGAGTGGAGAACTGTTTTGTGTATATATTGATGTCTTCCCACAGTATGAAAGTTGTAAAGAAGTCTGTTTTAAATCCAGAATGTTTCCATGGGCCATAAAATCCCATGTTCCTGGTGTGAAGAACTTTATGTCTTTAGGGTTTAAAAAAATATTTTTCATTTATTAGCATCATAACCGAGAGACAGAAGATACTTGTTCTCAATAAATGTCTGTCTCTCTATATTGTTAGAGACTCATCCACTGAGTTTAGTCAACATAAGAACATATGGTTTACATGGGGAAGATAAGGCATTTAGATTCTTTTTTCTACTGCCTCTTCTAAGTAACATATTTAAATATCACAAGCCACTATAAAACAACTATAAAATACAACTATTGTATCTACTACTTAAATACTTTGTACACATGCAGATATAATTACATTTCAGAAACATGTGATTGCTGCAAAATTGACTGCACAGGTTTTCCACTGAACAGACCTGTGTATTTTTTTTATAATCACACTAATGTTCACGTAAAAAGTCCCTCTACAGGAAGTTTTTTGTATTATTCATAATCCATAAATTGCACAAAGCCATTAGTCAATAAGCTGTTAGTATTCTAAACACATCCCTTGCCATGACTACAGAAACAACCTATCATTACTTAGCATCATACACTCCCTTTTATCTCTGCTTCACTAGAAGTCATTACATAGTCCCATTGTTACACCTAATCAGAAACAAAAAAGTATATTCCTATAGGTAGATGTATTGATTTAATTCCAGAAAGAAACCACTGGGAATAAAAATCAAAATAATTGTCCATACTTTACAAATTGCATCTTAAATTCTGCATGGAAGCCCTACTTACAGTGGCAATATTTTTTTTTTCTCCATACAAATAGCTTTATATGCAGAACTGGGGGAGTTCTGCTAAACCACACATGAAGTACCATGAAGCTCAGTGTATTATGAGAAGTCATATTTTATTTGATACTTCTTAGAAACAGTTTAGTCTTCTGTTCTTAACATGGAATGGATGCATACATTTCTGTCATTAACAAAGATTCTATTTTGTGGCTGTGTTACCTCAGGGCAGAAGAGAGCCCATCATACTTTGTGGCAGTTGGAATTTCTTATATTAAGCTTGTTCAGAACTATTCTTCTGTTCTCCTCAGCTATCAATATTAAGGGCTTTTTAAATAAACGTCTTAATTTAATTCTTTGTCTCTGTCCATAGTGTTCAGCAAAACTTTTTAAAGTCTCTTCCTGAGTCCCACCGTCCTCCATGGATTCTTTGCTCTCCCAGGCAGCAGTGCTGAGTGGCAGTGCTGGTGGAGCACGACAGCTCCAAGGTTTCAGTGGCTGCAGCTTTTGCTCGAGTGGAGCCCAGCCAATGCCCACCTGCTTTCTCAGTGGGGTCTATAACCTCGTGGAGGCCAAGAGCTTGCTGCATTTGGGCTGTTGGAAGACAAAGCCTTTCCCTCCTGCCTTCAGTTCTCAATGACAAACATGCTAGAATTGTTCCCCGAGCCTGGCACAGCTTGCAAAATGCAACAGCTCTACAACAGTAAAGCACCATAACCCTCCACTTCCTGAGAGAGAAAAGCAGCTGCTTTCATAATAAAGCCATGCTCCTGTTATGCTTAGGAAGTAAATATACTTATCTTGAATTTCCTCATACCTGCTATTCCCCCAAAATGTGTTTGCTGAGAGCTTGTTCCCATGCTTCAAATATGCTCCCTCTTTCATTTCCATATGCTATTATTTGCTTAAAAAACTGTACAAGCTGTCAGTTAAATCCTTCCTCTATGTTAGTTTTGGTCTATTTCAGTTAATATATTGGATTAATTTAAAAAGCCAAAAAGATAATTCTGTAGCTTCTGACCCAATAATTCAACCAGCAGCCAGGGCTAGAACAAATTACTGCTACATTCCCAACCTTCCAGTGGACTACAGAATTATTTCCAACTTCATCAGGTTGCAAGAATGTAGACTGCTATGATTTAACTTCCTGCCATTCTGCTCAGGCTCCTCATTTGCATTTTGGCATGATTTTAACAGTTAATTTCTCACAAACAAGTAGTGTTAGGAAGTAATGCTTCCTTCCACACAAAAGCTAGAAATTATGGCTGCCTGTTTCCAAAACCAAAAGGTGTAATAATGCCACAAAAAGCTGAAAACAAGCAGGAAAAAAGGTAATTCAAAAACCTCCTAATAGTTTCATGATTTGTTCATTGAAGCCAAAAGCAAAGCACTGACTCTAGAAGCTACAGTGACCCTAATGAAGGCAGTATCAAGTGAAGTCAGAGTATTATTTTTTACTTAATAAACAGTATCTACTTTCCACCTTTTCTGCTGCACTGAAAAAAAGTGAAGCCCCAAACTGTTTGCAGTGCTAAGCAGTCAGCAGAAGTAACTCAAGTAACTGCAGAACAGGATTAAAAAAGCTGCAGTGTTAAAAAACAAGGCGAGTGTTTGGTGGTGTGTATTACACCTTGCTCTTAATACACATACAAACTTCATATTCCAAATGCACCACCCTGCAGCATAACTTCAAATACATTAACTCCCTCTTTTTCCTAAGATACAGTCGACTGTGACTACTAAAAGTTTTACAGAACAAGTTGGTTACAATTACACTGATATTACTAGCAAACTTCAGTGTGTAAATCAGGTATATGGCTGTAGCCAGAGTATAGAATAACACTGGATTGAAGCTAAAGGAGCTACTAAATTATATATCCCTATCTAATGAAAAAGGTAAGATTTTCAGCATCTTCCTTAAGGTTTAATTCACAGGGAGAGATCAGACAGAAA
The DNA here is from genome assembly GCA_013400435.1 of Pycnonotus jocosus. Taxonomy (NCBI): domain Eukaryota; kingdom Metazoa; phylum Chordata; class Aves; order Passeriformes; family Pycnonotidae; genus Pycnonotus; species Pycnonotus jocosus. The sequence continues at coordinate 349,048 of VWYP01029047.1, forward strand.
AATTACCCCTGAAGTTAAACTTTATAAGCTATTCATCATTTATGAACCTGTCAGAAAGTTACAATTTAATTCACTGCAGAAATGAAGAGAGCTGCTAATTGTTCATACTCTAGTACATGTAGTTTACATACAAAACAAACCCAACACTAAGAGTATAACCTGTCTGGACCAAAGCAAAATTTTAGTGTCTTGCATTCAAGCTGGAGTTCTAACACTGCAAACAAACTTGCTGCTTGTCTGCCTTGTACACTCCAATTTGTTTTTTTTAATTAATGAAGCACTTACAGCCTAGGACAACTTAAACAGCTTGCTACCTTTAAACAGCTTGCTGCCTTAAACAGCTTGCTACCTTTAAACAGTTTGCTGCAACTGCCACCTCAAATACTCCAAGATATGGGATTCGGGGAGTGTAAATTTTACAACAAAAATCAGCAGGTAACTTTTAATGAAAAAAAATCCACATTTCTTTTAGATTATCTTTGTGCTTCACTCAGTTTGCTGTTATTACAAAGCTGACCCCACTATGCAGCGGGAAAGGATGGCCAATATGTTAAGAAATCATTTCACAAAACCTCCTTCTTTATCATATGGTAAAATTGATGAACACTAAGTCTCTTTTTAAGAGACTGAGAGTGAGAAGCTGGAAAAAAAGAAATTGTAGTCTGTACATAAATTGTTACCAGACATGACAGAAGATAGCAGAAAAAAACTTCAAATATTAATGTCATAATAGACATTCCAGAAAAGATTTCCACTGAAAAATATAGTATATTGCTAATAAATAAGAGAAGATGAAGAGGTCTGGTATAATCTGATCGATTTTTAAGTCAAAAGTATCACTATCCAATTTCTCTAGGAATAAGTTATTTCTGGGAAAGATGTATTCAGAATAGTCATGTGCAGGAGGATTAGCTCTGTCAGCTAGAGGGAAATCATCTGAACTTGGAAGTCAGAGTACATATTTTAATAAGGTTTTTGAAACCCCTCATCAACATGGTTTGCACATGCACTCTTCTCATCAGTCTCTTGCTGCACATAGCTTGGAGATGAGAAAAAAGGCTCTTCCATATAAAAAGGAAAGTTCCTATTTTAAAAATGAAAGCTATCATTCTTCTGGCAGAAGTTTTGCTGGCAGACAGACCCAGGGATGGATTATAAGTAACAGGATGTGGAGCAACTGGTAAGATGAAGCAGCCCACAGCTGCTTATACATTTCTAATGGAGGATGGGATCAGAAATGTTAAATGTTTTGAGCAAACCTAGAGGGGACTCTGTCACAGATCCATCCAAGCATGAATTGTTCTGGAGATGACTTTTATCAAAGGGACGTGGGAGAACTGCACTTACTTCCTGAATCAGTTAACCTGGTTTCTCTGCAGAAATAGAGTCCCAATTTGTTTCTCTGGCAATCTTAAAGAGAGGAATCCCTACTGGAAACAGCTGGAGTGAGATGAAACTGTTATATCTGAGAATAGACCTGAGTGCATTCAGGTATCCTGCTGGCAGCTAATGGCTAACAAGATTTGGATCTTAGAAGGCACCAGAGTCACTGTTAATAGCTGGTGAAGCCCACTTCTGCTATCAAGCTTTTGTGAAAAGGATTAAAAATGTGTTGACAGCTCCACTAGCGTGCTCTGGGTAAGACTTAAACCAGCTAAAATATGTCTTGCCTGATGCACACCTTCATCTCTGTACTTTATTCTGTGGCAATCCTGCTGAATGTTCCAATAAGAGGAAACCACTGGAGCTGTTAATAGGATAAGTTGTAGGCAGCCACCTTAACTGCTCTTTGATACTCATTTTACCTATCTGCAGATGTTCCGTTGAGACCACAATAGATTAAGGAATGTATACAGACTATGAACTATAAAAATATTTGGGATTCAAAAACTACCATGTTTTCATCCTCAGCAACAGAACTGCTAGCCTTAAATACAGCAGCAACAGATGCAATCCAGTATTCCTTTTGTCAATTAACAAACATAGTGAATGCTAGGAATAGAGAGAAAAATATCTCATTCCTTGAAATTTACAGCGTATGTTTCTGAGCTAAAAATGGCCTGAATCCGAAAGCAGTTAATAGGCTTTTTGAAAGAAAAGGATGTGGTCATCCACACAGAATTACATGAAATTCAAAGTATCTGGACACTTCCCTCTCTGTCTAAATTGCACAAGTTCTTTACAAGACCACCCACCACTCAATCACTCACTTTGAATTTGTACAGCAACTTATCCTTGATCAGAGTACTTAAAAGCAACCAAAACATGTAATTAATGTGGGCACAAAAATAGGATAGGATATAATAATCATAAATGTCCCTAGCACATTAATAGCTAATATTAATGTTTAGATATGTGAGTAAAAAATTGATATAAAACCTGAAATAGTGGGATAAGCAGTTGCTGAAAGTAACGCTAATTTTAGCACACGGGGCAAATGAGGAGCTAGGTTTAAGAAGAATACACAGAGAAGGAACCATTCCCATAAGGCAAAACAGAGTATATAATTAAAATCAAGCATTTGTTACTCTAGGCTGTATCTGCCAGAAAGAAGCAAGCATCCTGGCAGGATTCTCCAACATGCATGACCTGTGTGTTGCCAATTACCATCTATGTGTGTACAAGGTGCTGCCTAATCCAAGGAGCAGAGCACAGAGATCCAATGAATCCTGCTTTAAGCAAAGTCTGTCATCTTTATCCCTAGGATTCTGGCTACCACTATACTAAGACTGTGTAATACTCTAAATGATTAAGTCTTTATTTTAAAAAATGGTGGAATGTTTCACTCTGTTTCTCAGTTGTGCCTGACTGCTCCTCAGTTTGATATTCAGCTTGCCCTGCATGCATAGATCCCCCATTGGCATCACTGAAGACAGACACTGCTCTCAGAGCCACACAGCAAATTGAGTCTGTTGTCTCTGTGTGAAGATCCCTAGAGCATGCAGAAAAAGCAAGGGAAAGACATATCATAGGGAGCTCAGAGCTGTACTGTATCCCATGAAATCTGAAGAATGTGTTTTGCCAGAAAGTACAAGCATATGTCAGATTTGCAGCCTAAAGCACTTGTTTTTCTAAGCAACATGCTGATTTCTCACTATTGGGTTGAGCACCCATTTAGTGCAAAACTAACTATATTATTCTCATTTTTCAAGAGAAGTAAGAGCCACACATTTGTGGATGTCTCTATATATACTTCACTGCAGAAATTGCCTTATGTTTTCTTTTTTAGCTTAGATTTATTTTTTAAAAATTTAAGAAATGCCAACAAGGAACATCTTGACTTCTGCAAACAACACAGGGTTTATTACACTGGTTCAGAGGCTTCTTTTATTCCATAAGCCTACCTCAACAACAGAATAGTAAGAACTTGCATTGTATGTTTAGTGTCTTCACTCTTCAAAATTTATACGGCTGTCTGCGGGCTGTGTGATCTAAAATATTTCATGCAAAGAAGTGAAGAAAATGAAAAATCCATTATTTTAAAAACAGAGGCAGAAGCTTGCTGCTTTTTCTGTATTCCTAGTTCATGCTCACACAGGTAAACTATCAGAGCTTTAAATGGTAGTACAAAAGTGTGCACCATAATTCATTAAAAACAAGTCTGTAACAAATACCAGATTCATGAATAAAAGAAGCTCCTCAATCTCTACCTCGGTGTCTGCGCTGCTCTTGCTTAATGTGGCCTCTTCTGCAGGTAGAGATCATGAAATGGAAGCTCAGTGTAAGGTGCAGAAGCACTAACCTTTATTACATTAATCACCTAAGTATCTATAAGTTCATAAGGTCAGTGTCCCATAGCTCAGGATCCTCTGGCAGAATTCTCACCATACTCCTCCAGTAAAAACAAAACACTCAGGTCTCCCCTTGAATCCCTTTGATAGTCAGTGCAGTCCTGCACGGTGTGTGCTGTTGCTTACATCAGCAAGCCATGTTCAAGTGGCATTTTTACCCACTACTTGTTCTTCCTGTACCATAATAGACTATGGAGCTAAGCCTAGACTTATCTTTCATCCACACTGAAGAATAGGCATGTCAGAGAGATGTATCAGAGACTCTAAAAGAGGAAAAAAGGAGCAGAGGAATACTGTGTCCCTTTGTAAGTTCAGGTGCATAATAGCTATTTGAATTGCAGTTTATTGGAAATAACAGGATCATTCTTCATCCTTCTGGAAGTGCTACAAGACTGTTAGTGAAAGTGGTTCAGTCTCTCATGACTGTTCTAATTGCTGTGATTGTGTCCCTGCTGCAGTACCAGGACACTGGTTCAGCACTAGCTCTCTACTGCACCAACTTCCAGGATTCACCTCTTTTACATCTTTCTTCTTATGGATTTGTACTGTCCAAATTAGTCTTTGAGATTTGAAATTATTTTTCCAGGAAGTGGTATGAATTTAGGACACCAGGAGATTGCTTTGTTGTTTTTAAAATGCACACAAAAATGGGTTAATGGAAACAGTCTGAAAGGTCTAAAAATATCCTGATTTTTTTTTCCTTTTCTTTTCATCCCAAATATTGATAGACTTTGTTTTCAGCCCCTAAACTACTGTTTGCTTTCCCACATTACACTGTGTCATGTCAATGCACTCAGTTTAAGGCAATACTACCTCAGGCAATCCTTCCTGCCCAGTGCTCTCAGGAAGAACAGGTAAGTCCTCTCCACCTTTTTGCCAGCAATGTCACACTGATAAGGACAGCACACCTGCAGACCATTAGCCAGAGACACCTCTTTTCTTTATCATACTGTCACCCAGGAGAAAAGGAGTGCCAGAGGAAGACCCTGGAACGTTTGCTACCTGGGCTACTCTGAATATATCTTAAGGGTTGTTGAGAGCATGAGAAGAATGGGCATTGCCAGGGAAGGGCAAGAAAGAGATGTAAGAGATTAAAACTGAAGAGGATGTAAAGGGTAGGGAACAAAGAGAAGGTGGCCCATACTACTCCCACCCATCCATATAACATGAGAAAAGGAAGACAGTAAGACAAATATTCAGCTCATATCTTCTGCAGTTGCCTGCAGATCCATGCTGCTCTGAGAGAAATAGGCACTGTTTGTTTGCATTTACACACATACAGGCGCTGGACTATTTATAGAAACGGCACAGCTCTAGTGAAAGCCAATCAGGCTTTCTGGAGTTCTTTTAGGGGGGTTGTTTCTTCATCCACATCAGCAAGAGGGGAAATCAATGGTTAGTGTAACAGAACATCTATTCTTATGTTGGTTCCATCAGTACAGTCACTGAAATATATGTAGATGCATACTGAATTTTTTTAATAAAGTGTGTTGTAACAGTGGTAGCCATAGTAAAGAGCTGTACTAAATAAAAACCAAAGCAAACCAACAAACTCTCAATTTTTCACTGTTACTTGAAAGTGAATATTTGCATTCATTTTGTTAGTCACATGTTAATTTCACTCATATTTATCTGTGTGTTTGCTTTAAAGAAAAAAGTCAAAGCTTGTTTTGAGAAGGAGTATAAGTTACACAGAGCTTGCTCTGTCCTTGCAAAACAGAGGGTGGGCATAGCACATCTTAAAGAAAACTGAATTCAATAGAACATACTGACACATGATATACACGGGATTGGGGAAACTGCCTTTACTTTAACAATAAAAGCCAATTTTGAAGTGTTGCACCAAAACCAGTGAAGAAAAAACCCAAAGAAATGAGACTGACAACTTTATAACCAGTGTCAAAATTCTCTGTTAGGGACAAGTGATCTCAGGAGTACAAATGCACTGTAAGTTCATGCAACTCATAAACTCAGATATTTCAGTGGACAGTTTAAACAGAGAAGCTGCAAAAATAAACTGTAAATAAATTTGAAATATCATCTGTGTAAGGAATAGTAGAAACTAAAACCAGCTGAAAACTAATGTCAATCATATGTTAATAAAGATGGGATATTTGCTTATTTGCTTTAAAGACTAGTGAACATCCATAACTGAATACCAGTAATGGGTGCTAGATATTTTCTTCTGAAGGAGGAATTTTCAGTCTAGGGTGAGTCAGTAATGATTAGCAGCATCTGCTTTGTATTTGGATAATGACAGATAGAATATTTTTAAGTATATTAATATTGATGAAAATGCAGAATTATTGCAAAGATAGAAATTGAAAAACCACTTAAATCTTCACCTACTCTAACTTAATTCATCCCTAAAAATCAAATAAGCTTCTAAGAACATAGCACTTGTTTGCAAGACCCATATGGTATTTTAGAAAACACCCACAGTTATGAACCTAACTTACACAGGAAAAAGCAGTTGTTGGTGAGGAAAGTTTCAGAATGAAACAGTCTACTTCAATATGGGTAGAGAGAAGAAAAGGCAGCAGAAACATACATAATAAAACATAAATGCTAGATGGACACTTTCAGGAGCAGACTTTGATTCCTTTTATCTTTTCCCAAGATAATATATCCATGGCAGCGTTAGAGGAGCATCTGGATGAGTTGAGTCAAGATCACTGTGGTTTGCAGTCAGTGCATGCTCACTCTGGAACTCAAAAGGGCTCAAAGTCCAACAGCAACACAGGGAAAACCACAGATGGAAAAAATGCCATTTCAACTGAGCCACTAAAATGCCTGAGCAACAAGGCAGGAAGGCTGGGAAAATAAAATTAATTTCTTGAATGTGACAATAAAATTTCTGCTGAAATCTCTTTTTTGCCCTGCAGTGCTAAGGCCATGCCTGCCTGACAAGTAGATTAAGAACACGGGAAGGGCCATACCAGGTCACATCAAAGGTCCATCTTGCTTGGTATTTTCTTTTACAGAGATATAAAAACAGAATGAGTATAAAAGTAGCACAAATTATATTTGCCCCAAATACATCCCAGACTTCAAACAATTTACAGCTTAAGGGGTTTCTGAAACAGAATTTTCTACCTCAAGGATGCATTATGAATTATGTGCATTTTTAAAAAAGTCTTTGTTTAATTTGAACATGCCACCTGCTCGCTTTGCCTGACACCCCCTGGTTCTCTACTGGAAGAGACAAGTAGCAGTTGCTCAGTTCTCAATCTCAATGATACCTGTGATTTTGTAACTTTTATCCTCTCTCCCCTCAGCCAGCTTCTGTTTGGGGCAGTGCAGGCCTGCTTAGCTAGTTCTGTAAGAGATGTGTCCAGAATTTCTGAGATACTCCAGATGGAAGCAAATGAGAGATTTGAAGAGTGGCATATTAATTTAGTCTATTTCATTCTCTTTCCCCCTCCTGATAATCCCAAACAATTTGAAGTGACAAAGCTGACAAAACATTTTAGGAAAATCTGAACATTAAGGCTGCTTTAAAATTGCTGATGGACTGTGGAATATGGAGGTTTTCATATGCTGTTCATACAGATGCTTCTTTGGGTGCAGGGAATGTGTAAATGTAAGGGAAAGCCAAAAGTAAAACAGCCTGGAAGAATGGAAAGAAAGAGGGAGGCTCTCAATCTCCAGAACTTGCATCTGCCCATTTTCTACTGCCCCATCATTTGCAGAAATCACTGGTATTGTGTGGCAGCATCACAACAACCAGACTTGCAATCACAAATCTCTGCAATCTATGGAGTGGTTAAGAGCATGCAGTGTCTCCTGTGGTCAGGATTAATTTCTTGGAAGCTGGAGAAGTCTTTTGCACACATTATGCAAATAGAGTTTTAGGATAAATATGATTCATTATAGCAGAGAAACATCTTGTTTCAGGATATAAAAGTTTTATAGACAACAGATACCATGTAAACTCTAGAAAATATTCTTAAAAGTCCACTCAAACAATGACTTGCTGTTCTCATACACACTTGCTTGAGGAACCTGGAAGAAAGACCAGCAGTGCACATAGAGAGCACTGGTTTCATAAGTTGAAATTTTAAAGAAAACACATACCTTAATTACATATTTTTGTATATTCTGAGTTGTTTTGGTCAGTGATACCAGGATTTGCATGAGCTGAGACTGCAGAAAACGGTCTATAACTCTGAAGAATTCTGATGTTTTTCCTGTCCAATTTTTCTCACAGTGTTGCTTGTAACAATCCTGGTAGTGGAAGGCATTGCCGTTGCACAGAAGACACAAGGTACAATTTTAGTTCGATGATTTTCTCTCAAAAAATGGAACAGTTTTATAACTTTTAATTGAGCAATATAAGTGAAATGTTTGCATTCAGATATTAATTGCTCTTGAATTACCAATATGAATTGTAGTATTTTCCGTTTTCCCCCATTTGATGCACTTTCTCCCAAATGAACAAAGCCATGCAGTCACAAAGATCATGGATGTTTCACTTCCCCAGGTAAACTTCTACAGTTTTAGATGTTAGAGGTGGGAAAGAAACCACCACAGAAATTCGTGTTTTCTGTATCTGACAACAAGCTTTTCAAATAGTCCACCCACAAACATTTTTGAAGCCTGCTGAGTGGGGAAGGAATCAATTTCACAAACCTTATTTTTTCATATGTGGGATTACCCACACTTAAGAGAGAAGAATTCCTTGAACTGCCACCTACAGAATTTCCTTGAAAAATTTCTGCAGGAGAGAGAGTTTTCACCCCCATAAATTAAAAAGCTGTCAAGATACTACTGGAAGGTGATGTACTTTGCTGGGGGCATCTAAGACCTGTACCAGCATGGATGTCCTCTCACAGGTCTGCAAATTAAAACTGCGTAAATATAAATAACACCATGAGAGTACCCTGTGAGATTTAGGAAATATCTAGCAGAAAATACACATCCTGTGTCTTACTCTCTCCAGTTCTGCTGATACAAAGGAGAAGGGTCAAAGGTACATAAGAATGTTAAAGATCACACTGTTCCCACCCCTCCCTCTGTGCATGAGGAAATCCGAACCAAGCTCTTGTGAATGATCCAGCATGAAGAATTAACCTACTAATCTGCATCATCTCAGTCACAGAACACATTCTCCTGTACATCCAGAAAAGGAGCTCTGATCCTAAATCAGACCATTAGCCACGAGGGCAATCTACCTATTGCTAGCAATTTTATTAACTACCATTGCTGTATTTAGTGTATTTGCATATTGTAATTCATTCTGTTACAAACATTCTGTATTCCAACAAATTACTGTAAATAGATATCCCACCTTAGCATATTGTGGAATCAGGGTTAAAACCAGGGAAAGCTGACAAATATTTCCAGTTATATTTACATAGGAATGGAGATGACATAAGCCATAAAATAATGGTATTGGCAGCCACTGTGACTCTTTCACTTAGAAAGAAGAGTATCAAAAACCTGAACTGAGTTGGGTAAAAGAAAAAAACCAAAAAGCAAAACTACTCCCTCTCCTTTCCAAGGATTTCTGGATATATTTGATATTCAAAAACTGTGATTTCTTTAGGATATACCCCACCACAAAAATTAAAGGTAAGACTTGCTTAGATAGATATTAATGAGTACCCTACAAGAGGGCTTGCAACCAAAATAAAAAACAAAATAAATAAATTTCTTCTTTATAGGCTATGTGTCATACCAGAATTTGACTTTATCAATTTTGCATGCTTAAAGAAGACTTATTTGATAGCCTTTTTTTTTTTTTCCCCTTAAGGTGGGCAAAATATTGGAGTGAATCGCATTCCCCCCACCCAGTGTGACAACTGGGTCCGGACCAGTAATGGAGGACATTTTGCTTCACCTAACTACCCAAACATGTACCCACCCAATCAAGAGTGCATCTATATCTTAGAAGGTACATACTATGTTTCTGTTTTGTTTTGCTGTAATCTTACTGTTAAATGGAAAATCTTGAAAAAACTGTCAAAACTGTCATTTTACACTGCTGTAATGTATTGCTTGGCTGTACTGGTAATATGATGAATTCTGCAGTCGTTTACTTGAAGAAGCTAAATTTTCTCTTTCAAGTAATAACAACAAATAAATAAGAAATTCAGACATTAAGAAATTAGCTGTGTAGAATACGACATATCCTCACAGCCAGGAAAAGGAGCAGCATATCCACTGTAATCTATAAAGGTATGGAATTAGTAAGATAAAAATTGTATCTTGCTGTCTTAAAATCACTGATAATAGATTGCAAAAGACAAAGGCTGTTTCATACCATGCTGTATTGGTCTATCTCACCAGCAGAAAACCTTTATGCTGTCCTTCATTAATAAAAAAGAGATATCTGGCTGCCATAGCACCGTACTAAAAATACAGAGATTTGTTAGCACTGCTGAGGTCACTATTAAAATAATGTGATGAGGACAAAAAAATGTCATTAACTAGAATAAAACCATATTCCAATGAGAATATCTTAAATAAAGGCTGCAAGACTTGAGATACTCCAATTATATTTCCTCTTATTAGAATGCACCCAAAACCCACTGAAGTCAGCTAAAAATATTAGTCAGCCTAATCATCAGATTCATATCAATTAATTGAAATATTTCTAGTAATGAGGTTTGGTGAGTTTTTATTTGGGCAGCACAGTAGTGGTTCACAGGCCCCTCCTTTTCGCTTGTTCCCATGCACATTTTGGGTTTGCACCTTGCCTGCACAAGGATGCCCCAGGACTGGGGCAAAGGAGCAGCTTCCAGCTTTCCTCAGCCCTTCCACAGAAGCACTGTGGGTGCCTGAGTGGGGCCAAGGACCTCTGGAATTTCTAGCCAAGATCTGCTCCTTCCTGCAGACCACTGCCAACATTCACAGCAGCTCCAAATGCATGGAGCTTGTGTGAGTGAGGCAGAAGGTCTGACGGGAGCATTGGAGACACCAGAGTAAATCCTTTTGGCATTCAGGAGAAGCAGGCAGCGTGTGATTCCTCAGTGCTGCCACTCCAGATCCCAGCCACGATCGGGAAGTTCACGTAGCGCAGCCAGTGCCAAAAACAAGGAACACTAAAGCCATTCATACAGGAGAAAGTCTTGGGATCCAAAGCACGCATGTGAGAGTCAGGATTTAGGGCTCTGATCCAAATCCTGATGTTAGGCTGCCACGGGCTCAGGCTCACCAACATCTGTAGCCACTTGCATATTATTGGCATATATGAAGCACCTACACTTCTCTGAATATTCTAATAAAAGATGTCTTCTGTGAAACTATCTACAAATTTGGACTTTATGTTTAAGAAATAGTGAGTAGTTCTTCCTATCTTTCTCTTTTCCATTCTTGTCTGCATAGCTCACTATTTTGCCATTTTTTACGTATTTTTCTTTCACAGAACACTTGTTTTAATTTATATCTTAATATTTAACCTTGTTTGAATACCTTTGCATATATGTTCATACCTGTTATATGTGCTACATTAAATTAATGTGATTTCTGTATTTTCAACAACTAAGACCAGCAAGCAAAAAATTTTGTATGATTCTCTGCAAAAGTGTCTTTTAGAAAATAATTTTTAAAATTTTTGTAGCAGACTGCAGATGTGTTTTGAGAAGTTTCCCGTTTCTTTTTTATCTTGCTGTTTCGGAGCCCTGTCTCTTCATTACGTTATGTCTTTGTGTTTCTTATCAAGATCTTAATTTAATCTTTTGCTCAATTTTTTTTTTTTTTGTCTAGCTGCTCCACGACAAAGAATTGAGTTGACCTTTGATGAACCCTATTACATAGAACCCTCATTTGAATGTCGGTTTGATCACCTGGAGGTTCGAGATGGACCTTTTGGGTTCTCCCCTCTCATTAATCGTTACTGTGGTCTGAAAAGTCCTGCACTAATTAGATCAACAGGGAGATTTATGTGGATCAAGTTTATTTCTGATGAAGAGTTGGAAGGAAAGGGATTTCAAGCAAAGTACTCATTTATACCAGGTAAAGATGTCTAAAATTCTGACTGAGTTAATGACTGTCTGCTCCCATTGAACCCTTTGGGTGTGTTTGTCCTCTCAGCCTGGAGCTGCATTTCAGCATGAGCACTTATGGAGGCACAGTGACAATGTGACAGCCATAGTCTCAGTCCTGCTAATCCTATAGGGCACGTGGCTAAAAACACTTGGAGAATCTTGACTGAAGGAAATTACAGGTCTGTAGTTTGTTAGTGAGGAAGACAGTTGAGCTTGTTCAAGCTGAAGTCTTCAGCAGCACCTCTCATTATTTCTCTACTTGTACCAGTTTCACCAGTGGTAAGGAAGGAAAGGCAATTCATGCAAAGAGCTGCCTTTTCACCAGCCTCTCTTCTAGAAGTGTAAGACACTGGACAAAAACACCTGAAGCAACTTTACAATAGTACTCCAGCCAGATGCAAAACATTTTAATCTCCATTCTGAAAACCCAGAGCAAATATCTGCATAGTCTAAGCACGAGCTGTCAGTATAACTAGATTCCCTCAACACTTGGGCTCAGACATCAGAGCTGCTCTTTGCTCAAAGTGCTGTGCAGTTCACAGGTGCAGAGGAGAGGAGAATATGCTGACAGTGCCTTTAGACAAACAAAAATTACATCTGCTCTGTGGAGCTACTTAAACCTGGCAGGGCATCCTTCTTCCATGAAAATTTGACCTGATGTCCTTGTGCAATGCTTGGCTATTGTACTTCATAGATACTACACGTGTAGTTATCAGCATTTTATTGTCCTGTGGGACAAAAGGCAATATACAAGTGTCAGCTCTACTACTTCAATAAATGTATATACAAACATAACTTCTTAATGTTATCTTTACCCCTAGAGCACATGAAAACACAATTCATGATTATATATTACTGCTTAGGGATTTAGACTTGGAAACTTCAGATTAACATGGTGACCAGACCATTGGGAATTACGTGATAAAAGGTTTCCACAGGGACAGTACTTACGCATTTTGCTAAGTCCATTTCCAAAGCCATTTCATCAACATCACTTTCAAAATTAATACCATAGTTGCAGGCTGGAACTTTAAATATGCATTTGAACTGTATATTATTTTCACAGTAGATTGCAACAACTGAAGGACTGATATTTTTCTTTTCGTTCTTCTTTGTTTATATGAAGTGTAGTAAAATATTTTACGGTTGTGAAAATGAAGGGGAATATGTGCACATACTCATAAAAATCAGCTTACAAAGAAGGTTGAAAACCTTGCAGAATTTTGCATATAGTGATCATAGATTTTCACTATAAGTAAATAAAAAGAGGAGGGCAAAGAAGCATGTTCTGAAGTGTGCTGAGTCTCAAGTTCAGGACTGAGACACTTTAGGGGAAGTGATAAACCTCCTAGACAAAAAAATGATTGATAGGATCACAGAATGAGCCAAACTTTGGACTTTCATTTGGAAAAGAACCAAACAGGTGTGCACTTTTGCATGAACTAGTGCTTTCTTTGCATAGAACTACATTTCATAAACCATGTCTAGAACTGTTCTATGTGGCCTTATACAAGACACACAGATAACGCAGGGAAAAGTACCTGTAGGACTGAACAGCCTTCTTCACATACTTTTTTAAGAGCAGATAGCAATTTCAAAGTGTTGATATAATCTGCTAAACTCAGTTCAAATTGTTCAGAACTACATAGACAGCAGTCTGATAAAATAAATGTAAATAAGCTTTTTGCACAGAGAAAAATCCTCTGTACTCTGTGGACCTTCAGTAGTTTCAGTGAAAACTGACATAGTTAAATTCAGAATATAATGTAAGAACAAAATACTGAACATTAAATTTTGGTGTTAATGCTAGAAATCTGAGCTGTCAGGATAGAATTACCTTTTTCAGATAAGGTCAATCTTTGTTGAATAATGTTCTAATCTAAAAAACCCCTTTGTCTTTATATGCTCCAACTGATTCAGTAAACTTTCTGGCAATTTTTTTGGTGACATAATAAACAATGGACATAATCTGCAGATAATACTAAAGCTTGAAGTGATTCTCAAGCACTGATAGCCCTTGTGATTCATGACTTCTTTCTATTACAGATCCTGACTTCACTTACCTAGGAGGTATTTTAAATCCCATCCCAGGTATAGTATTACAGTAACAATTTCTTTATACATGAAATTTTAAATAAATGTCATATTGCATTTGACAGCAAGGGCTATCTTCTCCCTAGACTGCCAATTTGAGCTCTCAGGAGCTGATGGAATAGTACGTTCCAGTCAAGTAGAACAAGAAGGAAAAACAAAACCAGGACAAGCAGTTGACTGTATCTGGACAATTAAAGCCACTCCAAATGCTAAGGTGGGTTTTGTTCATATAATTCAGTATATAATGGGTTTGCATGACAGTAGCAACAGGTGGGTTGCTACATAATGGCCACTACCTGTGATTTGCATAATGTTGTACTTCACTGAAATGAGTCATGTAGCAGTGGTTTAGGAAATCCAGAGAGAGAATTGTTTCTGAAATTAAACTTATACAAGTCTATAGTGCCGGCTTCCTATTATTTGAAGCTTCAAATACCAAATAACTGTGAGAACTGTTTAAGCAACAATTTTCAGGGGCATTTGACTTGGACTCTGGTTTTATTGGAAAACTGCAGGCAAAAATGCTGGCTGACATCTTCAGCAATTTCCAGTAAATCTCACTGCCAAAACTTAATGTTTCGCCTCCAGTGGTTCTATTGGAGAATTTGGTTCTGTTCAAAGTCAACAGAACATGTGCCTGTTTCTCCCATCTAATTCAAAATCCAGCACCAACTTTTTCACAATAAAACCCACTTTTATCAGCAGTCTGAGCTAAATGGAAAGGCAATGCTTGCCTTTTTGGGCACACAGCAGGATAAAATCCTATTCACAACCCCAAAATACAATAGCTAAAGCCTGCATCATATTTCTTAACTATGTTGCACAAAAGAGCACATATTTTTCTCCATAGAGCATACACATCTTTAATTTTGCTTCTGCTTGCACATACATAAAAATTAAAAAATATTTTGAAGCAGTAGCTGCCAAGATGACAAACCTTCCCTCTGCCCACTTACACACTCCTAACAGTTAACTAACCAGCTCTGTTAACCACCTTGCAAGTGCATTCTAAAGCAGTAGCCAAAAAGATGATAATAAGAGGACAAGACATGAAAGAAATTAAAAGTCCATTAATATATTTGAGCCTTTGAGGAAGTGAGTCAATTCCCAAGAGCCCTACACTGGTCTAAGTAATAGACACAGTTATTTCAGAAACAATAACAAGCCCATTTTCTCTCTACATTGCCACTTGAGTGCACCAGGTCTTGTGCTTAAGTATTTTAATAAATTATTGAATGTTGCCAGAAGGCAGAGTTATAGTTGGGTGAGTCCTGGAATTAGATCATCATCTTAAATTATTGATTTAAAACACTACAGAAAAATAATTCTTAGTATTCTGACAGTGGTTTCTGAAGCTTCAGTTCAGGCAGAATTATGATGATAAAATCCATTAGATCTGATACAATGGCAGTCTCTTGAGAAAAATAAGCATAGACATTTTTAATTTTCTCAATTTGATTTTGTAATAAAAATAAACTTTTAAAACTGACACAAGTGCAGCAATGAAAGTACTTTTAAAATGTGTATAGAAGACACTTAATAAATTACCTCCAGATTTCATAAAATTACCAGAATAATCAATATAATGTAAGAGTAAGGACCTTTTATACTTGCCTAACACACTAATCCAAAGGAACCTCTGAAGAGGTGAGCACTTTTAATGGGATCATTCCTTTGTTATCATACAAATAATAGCTCTACTAAAAGTGTGCTAAATTATTTTTAGTTTCCATTGTAATTTTGTGGCAGATATATAAAGTCAATCATTAAAAGAAAATACCCTCTCTCAGCCCAAATATTAGCAATTGCAGCTCACCTTCATGTTTTTGAGAAAAGTCATCAATAGAAAATAGGTTCTCAATGTAGCTGAGAATTTCTAGCAGTAAATCTAACAACAAGAGCAGGGGGAAAAAAATAAAATAGTAGAGAAATAAAAATACATATGCTGAAAATCACAAAACAGTGAGGTGAATCACGAGCTAATGTGGCACAGGCTGCACCTTCAGACAGAATGTGCAAGGGAGTGCAGTGCTGGCCAGCCTGCCTCTGGAAGCACTGGGAAGGAAAAGCCACGGGGTACAGGTGTCACCTGGCTTTCTCTTTTACCATGCTTTCAATAAAGCCTGACCAGGAATGGGGAGGGGAATATCTTGTTTTGAGTCTCAGAGGTGGTTGGTAGCGCGCTATGGCAAAGGGGCAGCAAACTGCGTTATAGAGCCCAAGCTCATTCATCTGCCCTGACCTCCTGATCCCCCCTGAGCAGGGCTCCCAGAGTCCCCAGGCAGAACCATAAAGCCCCGATGTGCAGGAGCTCTGCAGCATCCCTGGCATGGGCAGGACAGGAGGGCTCACACAGCCCCAGGCTGCGGTGGGAGAGCTCATGGACACGGCAGGAGCACCTCAGCCTCCACCTGGGCACGTTTCTTCTCTGGGAACACTGTGGCTAGCTAAGAATTGTTAAGGTCTAAAATGGCCTTTGCAGCATGCTTAGGTGAATTGGTTTCATATCTCAAAAATTTCAGAAGAATTTTGAGAATTTCAATAGAGGCATTGAAGAGATTCAAAAGCCTTTTGATGTGTTCATGTAATTTGAACTGAATTACAATCTTGCACGAGTTTCCTGCTCCAACAAAAGAAATTATTTACTTACTCTTTAAATACCATCTCAATTTTCTAATTTTCTTGCTGCATGTGTTCTAACACATATGCTGCCTTCTCTTGGATTAAATTTCTGCTTTTAGAAGTATTAAGATTAGCTTTAATTCATTAATTCTTCCTACACAGCCAGCTTACTTCTCTCTCGTTTCCTTTTTTATTCAAATTACTCCTGACTTCATGGTTTGTGTCTTCCATAATACAGCTATGGTTCAGTAATTAGCTTTTATTCTGAAGCAATAAATTTTAATTTCCTTATTTTACTTCAAAGCTTTTCTGACTAGACTCCTTCCCTATATTTTAACATTGTTTTAATGAATTAGAAAGAAATGAAAGAGAACAGTCAAAATACTTTAAAAATTATTTCAGTACATTTATGTATTCCGTATGTATTTCTAGAGAAACAGACTTCACATTTAGCAGAGCTTCTTGGGGGTTCCTTCACCAAGTGTATTGCTTTGTACTGCTTTTCCAGAGGGAGTAGGAATAAAGTAAATTTTAAAATAAATATTATTTTGGGGAGCAGGGAGAAGTGAAATGGATACATGAGACAAATGTCAGGTAATAATCCACACAGACATCTAATGAGAAAATCTAAGTTTAAAAGTGTTGTGAATTCAGAATTACATTTATGTGTAGAGGAAAAAACCATCTTACTAAAGATTTGCTAAGAAAACTCTCCTCCCCGTATTTCTTCTCCTAAAGACATTGATTCCTCTTTTCTCATAGATCTATATGCGATTTCTGGACTATCAAATGGAGCATTCCAATGAATGCAAAAGGAACTTTGTTGCTGTGTATGATGGGAGCAGCTCCATTGAAAACCTGAAGGCCAAGTTCTGCAGCACGGTGGCCAACGATGTCACGCTGCAGACAGGGACAGGGGTGGTGAGGATGTGGGCAGATGAAGGCAGCAGACTGAGCAGGTTCAGAATGCTCTTCACTTCCTTTGTGGATCGTAAGTAGAGCTAAAAGTGCCAATTCTCCTGGTAGTTTAGGGAAAGCATCAGCTGTATATTAAGCAGCAGGAATCCATGACAAAGGTTGTTTCTGTTTCCTTCATACATACTAGCAAGTAAATTAGATAATTGCTTTATTACATTTCTAAGATGGTTCCTGAAGAAAAGCTTTCCTTCATTCTTAAAAGGTTTATTTTCCATTTGAATTCAGTAATACTACCCAAGGCTACATCCTTCTCACAAAGAGATGTCGTTCCCTACGAATGAGCACAGACTTATTTCAAAAAGACAGCAGTGGGACTGAAGTGTGCTCTCCCACTAGCTCTCAGTTCCCTGCCAGACACCACAACAGGCTCTTCTTAAGGCCACTCTGGATGTTCAGAAGAGTAGAAAACATGCCTGATCCAGCAAAGTCTCATTCTCCTTCCTAAACACAGCTCTGTCTTCAATTGTGTGTCTGGAACTCCACCCCCTCCAGCCAAGCTGCTCCCTTATCCTCAGCTGCATTTGGCTCTAACAGACCCCACAAGTGCTCCCTTAGCAAAGCCCTGGAGTGTTGCACAACCAGAGATAAGTAGTTAAATTCAAGTTCATTCAAGATGCTGTAATTAAAGCAGAGTTGTAAATGCCATCTGGATTTTTGTTTGGATTCCATGGCCTGGGTTAGAAATAGTCTTTATTCTTATTGTAAATTAAGACGTTTCTTGAAAGCAGATTTTTGTGAGATTTTTTTCTTCTAAGGGTGTTGTAGCTGAATGGAATTTTGTTGCTTCACATATTTACAGAGGACAATGCTATCCATATTGCAGAACCATTGCAGTGCCATTTATATGGCACTAAAGCAGATCTGAGATACATGGGGAGAGCTGAATGAAATGTTCCCATTGCAGGATATCAGACCTATGCTTGTGCTAAAGGTTTTCAAAAAGTTCTGCTTGAAAAATAAATAGTACAGATTTGCTGACAAAAAACCCCAAACTTTTGTGACAGAACATGTCTGTAGGCAGTCCTGAAAGAGATTCTGGTCACTACCTTGCAAGAAACTTCAGGTTACAGGTAACAGGTAGATTTTATATTCTGTTCCATAAACCAGTAAATTTTAACATAGGAGAAAAGTTACTTTTTGTAGAACAACCTTTCTAAAGTAACAGATAGGTATAAGAGAAATAGCTTCTGGCTTACTTTGAGCACATGGTAGTAAAGAACAGTTGCATGTTTCAAGCTAGTCTATTGCTTAACCTATGAGAGGCATTTAATAAGCTTTAGATATTGAGAATTTAAATAAATGGCAGTTTTAAATACAACTTGCAAAAATTGATAATTGCTTTTCCACTAGCTTTTATTTCAATACAATTATTAACATTGGTGATGGTGCAAGTTATTCCAGCTTTCTAATTAGAAAATGCTGTGAACTTTGCCAGGGGAATTATCTGTCTATATTATAAATATTGGAGTGGGTTTTTTGTTGTTGAGTTTGGATTTCTTGGGGGGGGGTTGTGGAGGTTTTTTAATGCAAGAGGTTGAAACACAAAATATTCCTAAAGGTAGATAATTCTCCAAATTTATGAGTTTAAAGCAATTCAAAAGTCATTGGTAGAAGAACATCTGCAAAGGTATGTGGTTGTTGTTATTTACTTGAGATACTGCCTTTCTTGGATAGGGTCATTGAAAAGTATGTGGCTGAAAAGTGTTTCAAGTATTTTTATATAATCTAGTCATAAGCAATTTTTCTAATGGAAAAAAGTGAATCTGAGTTTATCTTATTTTCAGATTGTTAAGCTATCTTTCTCTTCTACCTTCCTAATAATTTGTAATTATATGAAGCCAACCATGAAAACAATCAATATTTCTGGAAAGATTTCCATAAATGAACTAACGGTGCATGACAGTCACCTAACACACACCTAGCGCTGCTTGCAGATTTGACTAAGTAATTCAGCTAACAGCAATGTGAAAAATCAATGTATTTGATCCCTGGCTTGACTCAATAGATGAGTAATGCTGGATACAAAGAGCACTGTGAGCATTGCACCACTTTTGGGCAGCTGTTATGAGAAGAGTCCAGCTATGTCCTTGAAGTCCTAGGCTGGAATTGATCAACCATTGTGACCTTTAGACTTCAAACTCCCCAAATAATGGACAAAAGGAAAATAAGCCCATTTGTCCCATCTTCATGAACTATGAACAAAAGCCATGCCCACAAAAACTTAAAGGGACTACACAAACTTGTGAAATAGAGACTGTGCTCACAGATGGAGAAGTAACAGCAGAATGCATCATCCAAAAATACAGAATTGTAAAAAAATTTCACCTGTTCAGGGACATGAGAAAGGGAATATGTTTACATTGTGGCATAACTGACAGAATGGGCCTGATCTCGACCTTCCAAAGGAGCAATCCTGTTTTAAAGCAGTGTTCTTCAGACTAGATCAACTCTCCAAACAATTAAAATCTCAGAATCTCAACTCACTTGAGCAATGAAGTGATGTGATGACATTTTTAAGCACTGAGATTACATAGATAAACTGTTCCAAGATACACTCTAACTATGTTCTCTATTCATACTTGTTCTACAATTAAATCAAGTTCTTGTATGGAACTTCTTGCCAGATTGCCAAAGTTAAGCAGTAACAGCAAATACAAAAGCTTAAAACCAGTGAGTGTAGGCTAGCCAACTTCAGTGGAGTAAGCCATGGGAAAACACTACATATTTAATTTGGGAATGTAAAATCAAAATTAAAGGTTTGAATGTTCTTTTTTTCTTGTGCTTAAGTCCTCTTTTTGTAATTGAGATTTTCAAGCCTAACAGAATGACTAAGTGAGAAATGCAGTGTTCAGGAGCAGTCATTCCCTCTGCTCTACCCTTTGGGTTTCCTGTTATGTTTCAGAGGATCCAGACTGCTCAAGAACACATTCTTTCTGTGAAACCAAATAGTATAATGTCTATCACACATCTTTGCTGTTTAGTATATAAATGACTCCACTAATAACAGACATTTCCATCATAAAAACACCACAGTATTAAACAAAAGGAAAACCAATTTCTTGTCCAGTGCCCTGAATTTACAAATAATTTTCTATATATATGACACACCCTGAAAAGAATTATTACTACTTTCTAATATCTTTTTTCTTTTATGTCAAGGAGCTGTAAAAAATACTCACAAAAACATGGGGCAGCCTTCTAGATAATTTCTTTCTTCAAATTTCTGACAATATGTAGATAGAGACATAAAAAGCTAAACTGTACTCTCTCAATCCCTGCCTTAGCTCTGATAGGAGGATGCAGGAGCTTTTGATTCACAAGCAGGAATGACTTAGATGCCTCTAGTTATTGAAATCTCTTGCAATTACTGAAACGGTCCTCCACAAGCTGAAATCTGATTTGCCTTGAGATATTAATGGGCTCTAAAATGCAGATGTTCAGGGACTGCTTCACAACATCTACACAGCAGATGCTCCACAAAATAAATATATAATTGATAGTGAGCAGGCAATTTTTAAGTGTTAAGTTTTAAAAGACACATACTAAAACCTTCTTCCATTATCTATGTTTTGTGACTGTCTCTATTTGCTACCTATCCCTTTGGAGCAGGAATTGGTTTTGTAGCATTGATAATACGCTGAAAGCCATCACATGCAGAGAGAGAAAAGCATCAGATAGTGACGTGCAAGAGAAGTGATTGTGTTTGAAAGAGGGAGGAAGAATGCATGTTAAAAACCTCAGACACAGAAACTTAATAGTTTTATTGCAAGGCATCAATTACTGAAGATTCTGAATGTTTTCTTTCTCTTCTCTCCTGCAGCTCCCTGCTCAGGCAACACTTACTTCTGCCATAGCAACATGTGCATCAATAATTCTTTAGTCTGCAATGGCATTCAGAACTGTGCATACCCTTGGGATGAGAATCACTGCAGAGGTGAATATAGTGCAAACCACAGCCTTTATGAGCTAGGCTGGTCAGTTTGCCTTTCAAGAAAATCATGAAATGTCTTTTTCCTGGAAATATGCTGAAGACAGCTATTCTACTAATCTCAGGAAGGTGTTGCAAATTTTTTATTTAAACTCAGGACACATGTAAGCATCCTGAATATTGAACTTACTGTTTTTAACTAAATTTCTTCCTCTTCAGCATATACTCTCTATTTTAAAAGGTTACCAGCTTGATAAGAACTAGAATTTAGTATTTTTGAGGCTGCATCCCATCAATTTCTAAACTTTAACAAAGCAAGGGTTGTAGGGATAAGTAGTATCTTTTAGAGATAAAAATAGAGAGCTGAAAAAACACAGAAAAGTTTTCAAGCACAAAAAGCCTCTCTCAGGGTTGAAGTAGAAACAACAATCATCAAAGACAACTTTAAAACATTTGTTTAGAGTTGTAAATCACAGGCTATTTCAGGATAAATTCAGCTGCTGTATATGGTATGAGAAAGGATGGGAGGAAGGAGAAGTTTTTAGGGAGCATGAAATAAATGCTTATGGAATACAGACACGTGTAAATTGCTGCTTCTAGAACATGGGTTGGAAATATTATTTCAAGCATCACAGCTACAGTAAAGACTTGTTTCAATATCAGGCTTTGTAGGAAAAATTCTCATCATTTGAAGAAATTGTTATTCTGTTAAAGCACAGATGTTCTCCCGTGCTTTAGGAACAGCTCAGCTGTCACAACAAAACCAGTCTAAGGTCAACAATTTTTTTTTGCTAAAAAAACCAGTAGAACAAAAACACTTGAGCTTGTTTGCTTAGGGTTTTTGACAAATAGAATGGCATCAATAGGTCTGAACACAAAACTCCAGAAGATTTAAATATGTATTCCATTTCAAAGAGAAACCGACCTTGCAGAAAGGGTCAAAACCTTCTCTATAGAAGGTATTGAAAGAAAATTTCTTCTCAATGCACAAATCCTGCTTGCATTTTTAAAGCAAATAGACATTAAAAAAACCCTACTTGTTAATTGTGTTTTGAGTAAACAAAGAAATTCACACCACTAACAGGTATTCTAATGTAAGGCATATTGTGGAAGTTTTCCAGTCAACAAAACTGGTCCCTAACTCCCAAGTTTGCAATGTAAAACTAAGCTTCCTCTAAACAATCCTTACCTTAGATAATATTCAACATTCCATCTTACGTTTAATTCCTAGATCTGTTTCCCGTCTTTACCCACTGCTTTCTAGATTCACCCCTAGAATTCACACTTCACTCATGTACTGCAGTATTAAAAAAAACTATTTCCATAAAAACTCCATTTTTTCCAATATTTGTAAATTGCTATATCTGGTGTTCAACAATCCATCATGTTTTATCTTCAATGCAATCTAAATTCTGCTGTAATACTTGCACAGCAGAAATTAAGAGGCAGCTGAAGACTAGATCCACATTTCCAGCTAAGGGAGACTGATGCAACCAAATAAGCAATTCTTCGCTTTAAAAAGAGAGCTGCTCACAATTGTGCTCAGTTCCTGCAGATACTCAGAGTCCTCATTTAGTCCATATCAATAGCTACATAAATCTGAGCATATTGTGACCTACTTATGCCTAAGCCCTGTAACACAAAAATTGATAGAGAAGTCAGTTGTGTGCAATTTATTTTAAGAGACTGGAGAAGACATCACCCTTTGCTAAACAACTTTTTGATTTAAATATCTGCTAAGAATTAAGAAACCTAGATGCAGATAAGAGAACTGCCATAGCAGTGAAATTCATACCTCCCACCATGGATGGCACCACTGTGATCTCAGATAGGCAGGACAAGGCGAGATATCTTCCTTCACTTCTAAGGTAAAAAGTAGCTCAAAGGAAGCAGTCCTAGCTCTCAAGCAGAAATGTAATTTCTTATCAGCCAACTCCTGGGGAGTCTCTGCTTAATATAAAGATTGTTTCAAATAAGACATGATGATGTGTAACTCTCCCCATTCACTGTGTGTGGTATTGAGGAACATAACACATACTGAGATGCCAGGAGCCAGATACCTGAAAATGTTATGCAAGGTTTAGGCTACTACATTTTCTTCTTCATGGTCTTAAATGTTTTTCTCCCACTAGCCAATATTGCAGTGTAGAAATCTCTCAGTCCCCCAGGACAAGAAAGTTAATGGAACAGAAATCCAACTGGAAAACTTTAATCTTCAAATAAGAATTTTAAATATGGAAAACCATCTTGTTCTAATGCTGCCATCTTGTGTGTTTTCACATGAAGTACTGGCCAAAATTGCCAGATATTTTGGGTTGGTTGGTGTATCCCTCCCCAACTTTTAATTTCAAGTAACTTGGTCATTGGACTCTTAGAACTGGAATAGAGCTTTGCTAAAGCTCCCTGTGGTGAATTATGTATAACAGACATACACAATAGACACAGCCATTACATTTCCAAGAGATGTGGAAAAAAAACCCCAGTACAGTCATTCTTATATCTGATAATATTTTGCTTTTAAAGAAGAACTAGACAATTTTTAACCTAGGTTTTCTTCTGCTGATATCACTGGGAATGTTACCAGCAGGAGCAAACCATGGTTAAAGAAACATCATCTGTAGCTGGATTTAACCTATTTAAGGTTAATTTAAGCCTATTTAGCTCATGGATTTAGGAATATAGACCATCAGTAAAGGTTCAGGATAGAAGGCACATCCCAGCTGTGTCAGCAAGAGCTGGTTCACAGAGAGCACCTGCCACTGAATTATCATATGGTATCTACTAATGACAGGGAATTAGACAAATCCCGTTGGCATACAGGTCAAGTCTCCAGTCCCATTAAGTAATTTTATCACTTGCATGGCAATCACAATACAGTTTTGCTTTTTTAAAATACATTATCAAAAGTGTAGAAACTAATAAATGTCTTTCATAATCGTGTTTTCTTTGCAGAAAAGAAAAAATCTGGATTGTTTGAACAAATCACCAAAACCCATGGGACAATCATTGGCATCACAACAGGGATAGTTTTAGTTCTCCTCATAATTTCAATTCTAGTGCAAGTAAAGCAACCTCGCAAAAAAGTTATGGCTTGCAAGACTGCCTTCAATAAAACTGGTTTCCAGGAAGTTTTTGATCCTCCTCACTACGAACTGTTCTCACTAAGGGACAAAGAAATTTCTGCAGATCTGGCAGATTTATCAGAGGAACTTGAAAACTATCAGAAGCTGCGCCGCCCTTCTACAGCTTCCAGATGCATTCACGACCACCACTGTGGCTCCCAGGCCTCCAATATCAAACAGAGCAGGACCAACCTGAGCTCCATGGAACTGCCCTTCCACAATGACTTTGCGCAGCCCCAGCCCATGAAAACATTCAACAGCACATTCAAGAAAAGCACTTACACTTTCAAGCAAGCTCACGACTGCCCTGAGCAGGTGATAGAAGACAGGGTGATGGAAGAGATTCCATGTGAAATTTATGTCAGAGGAAGGGAAGATACAGCACAAGGTTCATTATCTATTGACTTTTAACTTCCTGCTGCAGGTGGTGTCAGTGTATATACAAAATGCTCGTGTACAATGACAGTGTATATATTAAAAGTGTACCATACGCAGCGTGTGAGATGCACACACTTTTAGCTTATTATACTTCATTTCAAAAAACAAAACCAGTCTTCATAATTAATTCTTGCTGGAAAAGTGGTGGATTTCCTCCAATCTTCCCATGCTACCTATCTAGTGGAGGAGTAAGATGGAGACTTTGCATGGAAATTATAAGATAGGATGTTGGAAGAAAAAAACCCTACAACTACTAATCATTGAACACTGAAAGCAATGACTACTATTCTCTTCTTCATACCATTTTCTCTTCTTTAGGTGTCTGCTTTTCAAGACAATTTTAATACCTCACTTGCATAAATAAAAGTAGTTAAGTGCACCACGTGTATGTCAACATAGGTGTCTTATTGTATTTGTCAAATTGAAAGTAGAGTTAGTGTTAAGTGCCAGTTAAGACTCACAAATTATGTTACAGCCATCTGTTTCACTTGCCTTTAATTATCATTTCCACAATCTATGCTTTGTGAGAAATAAGTGGAAAAGGGTTACTGCCTTTTAACAATATCAAGTTATATTAATTTTAGTACATTTGGAAATGTCTTTGCAGCTTTCAGTTAAAACACAAGTGAGTAGTCATTTTGTTCTAAATGCAGACTTTTACAACAGTTTTCTTTCAAGAAGCTTTAGGATTTTAAAATATTCTGCCATATATTATAGCTCCATATGGCGCACTGATTTCACAGCTCTGTACTAAGGAAACAATTTTGTTCCTGAGTTTTCCAAGTATTTACATAAATAGATTGTACTGTACATTTGTCTCTTAAAATAGCTTTTTACTCCTTGTTGCAGCCAATCTTCCCTACTGAAATCAGTGATGATACTTTTAGCTCATGTCCTACTTGCCTGAAGAGAACTGCTCTGAGGTCTGTGTGATTACTGGGTATATGAAGGTACTGGAAACAAAGAAATCACAAAGCAACTCTAATTAACCCCTATGGAATCCTCCTTGTTTCCACTTGCAAAATTGCACATTTCATACCTTTTTTAATGGTGGTTTGGACCTAATTTAAAATTTTTTACAATATAGAAAAAAAATTTTAAAATATATTCTCATTGTGGTTTTTAAGCTTTTTATATAGTTTGATACTGTACAGCCTATTTCTTAAATCCAAATTAGCACCTGTACAGCAGGCTTCTTTCAGGGTCCCTCTTAGCAGCTCTGAATAACCTGCAATTGTTGCTGCACACAGCACAATTTGCCAAGAATACTTCTCATGACTTCCACATAAGCCTACACTTTTTTCCCTGGGTAGTTTGAGCTTGTTTGGGTATTTTGTTTACAGGAAACCTTTGACTAGAGCTGGTCCTCCAGCTAGCACTGGGCACAGCCTTTATTTACAGATGGGTGTCAAACCATAGTGTTTGTTGTGCTGACTGTAGTACAAAAAAACCCCAAAAAGTCTTAACATATGACTCTTGCAACTGAAAAATAATTTCTCTGAAATAAAGGATGAACAACGGCTGTAATCACAGATTTTTCATTAAATTTATAAAGATTTTTTAAAAAATGCTTAAAATGTACAACATTTAAAGGTAAAAAAGAAAGGGGATTGAGTTTCTTCAACACTCCCCAGCTTCAAAATAACCCTATCTCCTGTTTAAAAAGAACTTAATCAGCTCTTATCTTAGACCCAAAAGGCTGTATGTACCCTGGTGACAGTTGGTCCCAGAATGTATTTAAATTTTGAAAGAGTGAAAATGGGCTTTTAGATGCACTACACACAGAAAATAAATGTTAAAAAAATCTGGCTAATTTTTACTTGAAAATTTTTGAATATTTAATGAAAACATTTGGCAGATTTTATTTACTTCTCATTGATTTCAGGATTAAATGTCTCACCATGATCTATAGGACACACAATGCTATGTGTGACAGTTTGTTAGTTCCAGATTTTTTCAGCAAGTAATACATAGTTTTACATGGGTCATTCTAATCCATATAACTCTTGGAAGTGCTAGGTTTGCATGACTGAGTTTTCTTTTCTAGGTATATTTATCCATGTGCTAAAAATAATATGATCCGTACTCTTTCCCAAGTTCTGTTGCCTTTGAACGGTAAAGCTGTACTAATAAAACAAATAGGAAGCCTGCAGAGCCCAAGTCTGTGGAGAAGAGAGAAATTGAAGAAGTTCCCAAATGGCTTGAGTAATATTTCAGCCTCTCTTGTAGCCTTGTGATTACATGGTCAGAACATGGCTGCCTTTTGGCTACCCCAGAGCACACCAGAGCTCCCACAATCAGTCCTGGCTTTTGAGCCTATCTGGATCCAATATCCTGTGGTGTGTTTGAAAACCAATCTGCCTACACAGCCCATGGCAAGCTGGGGTCCAGTTACTGAGCTGTGCTTTAAGAAATGAGTCAGAACTGCTACAGCCATACTGCCACTTTCAGTATAATCAACTTCCCTTCACTGCAGAGAAAAACTAACTGGGGATGGCAGTACAGAAAGCTGACACTTCTAGCAAAAAGATCCAGTATTGGTTTGAGAGTGTCAATCCAGTTGAAACTGATATTGTGGTCTTTAACCTTTTTTGGGGCATTAGTGAAAAATATCACTTTCCATACTAGTACAACATCTAAGTACCATTAGCCTACTTCCATTATATCCATCTTAAATTCACACATTTTTAGGCGCATCCTGATTATGCACCCATTGTACCCATATTTGCAATACCCTCTGTGAGCACTGAATGCTCCTTAGCAGTGACGCACTCACTAGACACACACTGACCAGGAAAAGAACTACAGCATTGGCTAATTTTTGGGATTTCTAACTCATTTTTACCATTTATCATAGTAACTTAGACTATCTGAGCAAACTATCTAACATGAAGAATGAATTGTACAAGGAAACCTACAGCCAACATGGAAATAAAAGTGACTGTGATTCACAAATCCTGCAAGTTCTCTGAGGAGACACCTACATTTACAGAGATGATGGCAGTGGCACAGGAAACCAAGGTTTAATGCTGGTCCTGACTCCTCAGTAATCATAGAAATACCAATGTGTACTTAAAATGTACAGGGTTCTCTTGTCTGCTATAGACAAGATGACCTCACAGCACCTACAAATTCCAATGGCATATTTCAGTAATGATTGTCTGCTTTTACTAAACCAATACTAAAGGGTTATGAAAAAAGCTGTCATTGATTATGAAGAAAAGGTGCTTGTCATGTGAGCATTTCACAGAATCTTTATGTCATTAAAAGCTGCTTTGCTTTGTTTTTCACTTGGTGCAAAGAATTCTGTGCATGAGCAGCAAACCTGCTAAATGAGAGGAAAAGGCTTGTCTTATTTGTAAAACAAATTTATTCCTAAATAAGTTTTCATATCATTGATCACAACATTTAATTTTCCAAACTATTTAAGTATCTGAAAGGATACCAACAGCACAAGTAGTTACTAAAAAAAAAAAATGAAATCTTAGCACATATACCTGGGAAGATATACCTTGAAATATACCTTGAAATGGAACAACTGACTGCATGAGGATGTACCAAGCCACAGCTGCAGTCTGAGTTTCCTGTAAGGTCAGGCTCTGTCTATCTGTTCACAGCAAAACTCATTCAAGACCATTTACTTCTACATGTCCTTATTTCAAAGCTGATGTGTAAACCCTATGATTGCTCAGGTCTGTAGACTGTTTATCAAAACAAGATTTCTAATCCATGCCAGCCTGAAAGATAAGCTGGTTTTACACTGAGATCACACTACTAAAACTGAATATTAATTATAATGGGAGAAAGGATTTTGAAATCAAAAACATGGATGAGTTGATTCATACTTTGAAAATTAGTATTTACAGCACCCATCTCAATCTAACAATATAAACTGCAAAAATCATTCCTGTGATATCTAATAAGCATCTCTGTACAGCATCAATCCCCTTTGTAAATGCATAAATCACATGTCAAGATGCTGTAATATGTGGTTCTGTGACACCATGGGACTGCAACTTTATTTTCATATTCAGATTCCTTTGCTACGCTCCATTTTACACAATCAGCTTTACAAAAATCTTTTTCCATCTGTTTCATAGGTCAACAAGAGTAATTTCTGAATGGTCAACTTGTTCCCTTTTATCTCACTATTGAAGATAATCTACCATATACCAGATAAACCAGCTTAGCTTTTATAAGTCTGTTCTTACAGAGCCAGGCTCAGGGAGAAACAAAGAACTTAATGTCTTTGTATGTCTTTCCACTAGTATCTCATAATTTATGGTAATAACTTGTATACTGGAGAAACCTGGAAAAACTTCATGCTAAATTCTGTTCAGGAACAAAGAAAGTATTATGATAAACCAAATACTAAGTACCTAAGACCTACACACCTCAAAAATTCAAAATAATTTTCCAGTTTGGAATCTGTATCATTCCTTCTGAAAAATGGGATGATGTCAGTGCTCTTAAAAGATGCACATCACATCATTTTCCCCAAATAATTCCTTCTCATCCCAAACACAGATTTCCTAGACATCTTCTATATGCTAAAACTTATCTCAATATTTTATTAATTCATATATAGAAATACATGCATATTACAACTTATGATTAGCTTTAAAGTTCATTATCACCTACATATAGTTGCTTCTGTCTCCCTTCCAAATGTTATTTAGGAGCAAGGATTACACTCTGCAGTATTTATCACTAAACCACAGCATTTGAGAGTTTAAGCATTACGTTAATTTCTGAGACTGTACTGCAGCTTATTTTCCACCAGAGAAGTGAGAGACTACAAAGAAAACTCAAAGCTCACAGGATTATCTGCTTAACCTCAAATGAATATGGCTAAACTGGAACAAAGTACATCAGTGTTCTAATACTCAAGGTTTAGTATTTCATGGGGAAGTAATATCAGCATTAAATGGGCCTGTGTTTTTCTGTGAGCAGATTTTGTTTGCCCCAGGTTTGCTCATAACACATGTCTGTAATAACTGCTACACTCACTTGTGAATAACACAGGCATCCAGGGCTTAAGCTATTTGCAGAGACAGTAGAGGAGTTGACAATTAAAGATCTCTTTGTTTAAAATACAAAAGGGGAAACAATCAAATATTAACTGCTGGACATTTCTGATACAATGTTTAACTCTCCCCTCAATGCAGTTGAATCACCCTCAAGATAGTAAACTCCATAATTCTACCTAACTAACATTTTAGGTTCCCTCACTTTACTAAGCACCCTCAAATACTCTTAATAATTTAGAAAAAGCCAGCTATTAGGACTGAGTTTACTGGCTAGCATTCTCAGCTAGTAGTGATTATTATAGAAGATGACTCAGTAGTTAATGGAGGTGAAAAAAGGCAGGAAAATACTCTTGAAAGTGATTATGAGATAAAAAATTCCTAGGAAGACAAGTCAATAAATCCCAAGTCTCTCAACCATTGTAATCAATCTTCTGTTTGTAAAGAACAAACAGCCAAGGTACACAAGGAATACCACTCATTACTGGCTCTTCACTGTATTTTTAATAACCCAACAGAGCAATTGAAGACCTGAGGCCAAGTCAAATAATTTTAATTTTTCTGTAGTAATGAAAAACAAAGAGATCTAGCAGAGTGAAGATGTTTGCTTTTCACTTACCAGAGGCAAAAGATTCTGCACAGGCCATTTAATCTTCTGTCATCATTAAATGTTACCTTTAATACTAAAGGGATTTCTGGAATATAAAAAAACCACCACAAAATATCTACGTATAATTCGAGTGTATAGTAAACAAACCAAAAGTAACAGATACTTAAAATAATCTCATCTATTAGGTAACTTTTAGAGCTCTGTGTGACTCCTTAGGTTATCACATTCTCTCAGACATTCCTGCATTCTGTCTGTTTTAATCCATTTGAACACAAGCTCTCAAATTTGTGCAAGAGAAGAGGAATAAAAAAAAATTAAGTTCTTTGCCTTTAAGATCCAGAACTACTAAAGCTTCAGATTTGAAAGCTTCACTGTACTGCACTTTCCTCACAGAGTAGAAGCAAGGATAGACATTAGCATAAGGAAAAGAAATCTTTTACTTGAACTATCAGAATCCAAACATGACTTACGAATTGTTAGAACATACAATTTGGGGTGCTTGGTTGTTTTTTTCATTGTAGTTCCAACTTTCCTTCAATTACACATTGTAAGATAAAATGCTCTCTAAGCAAATGTGGAGTTCTGCCCATAAAGAGCAATAAGAAGTAGATTTAAATATTGCATTACTGTGTTTAAAATTAAGAAATACCTGGTTTAAATGCAAGTTTATAAAAGTATAAAAAGCTGCATCACATACATTCAGAGAATAGTTTCCATCCATTGCCTGATGTGTAACATTAGGATTTAATGACATTTTAGCACCACCTATAACATTACTGCAGCTGAAAAATCCTAATGCTGAACAAGAGGAATAAAAAGTAAAAACCCACTTTTTTTTCCTTTTCCCTCAGGAACACAAGTAAAGGCTACCAACTGTTCTTTAGCAATAGTACCACACAAGGAGCTCAAGGTAAGAAGGAGCCCTCAAGGCTTAGGGGAATATCAGCAAGAAGTACAAAAAATAAAAGTTATTTCTACATTAATTTTCCTATTCCTAAATAGTTTGTGCATCATTTAAAACCAAACAAAAATATGCAGAGTGATCATACAAGGACCACACCTACTGAGGGAAATGGATATAATTGAATTTAGTTTTACATGAATCAGAACTGGAGGTCATGGCTTATCCTTGCCATAGGACTTAGGACTGCACAGAAATTAATCTTGTGAAAAAACCCAGAAGATAAGAAACAGTCACTTCAGACTTTGAGTATAATGAAATATTATTTCTGTAAAACTGCAAGAAACTGCAGCTTGTTTGCTTGCCTTCTTAAGTTATAAAGAACAGCTGACACCAACTGAAGGAAGTGGCAGAAAGCCAAGCCTGTCTCAAAGCAGAACCACTTGTCTGCTGTATATTTGAAGATGTTCTTGCCTAACCATGGGGCTACCTTCCCTTCTTTCATCATGGAAGCACCTCCAGGACTGATAGGAGAGTATTGGAAATGAATCACAATCCTGCCTGTGGGCACCAGGCCAATCTTAACAGAAATACCCAATATGGTGTGTCCAAGGGGAAAAAATATATAGCTTTGATTCTCTTTCAGACAGGAGTCAAATTCTAGGGTCTAATATAAAGACCACCAGACTCAGTGTACAAGCATCCAAAAAAACCCATACACTCACCTAAGGAGCAGGATCTGGACGGCCCATGAATAATAGACATTAGCTTCACTGAACGTACTGGAATGCTTTTCTACACAAAAGTACACTCAAGCTGAAAGATTTCAAGACAGAGCCAAACATCTAGAGTGCTGTTTTGAAGGGCAATTCATTATGTTAGTGATCCTATTGATTAACAGCAAACCTCTCTTATTAAGGTTAGATGTGCATATTGATTTTTTTCTTTTTAAGGAAGGCTTTGTATGAATATTAATGGCTAATGCCTAGAATTGAAGAACTGAAGGACGATTTAGCAAATTAAATGAAACCGAGTTCTCTGTTCCCAGTAGCCAAGCTACATAAGCAAAATGCCATATCTGATCTCATGCTTATTTTTACTATATTTAAAAGGATTTTGGAAGAAAATCTTTGTTATGACCTCTTATAGAAAGGGAAAAGTTAGGTAGGAATGTATAAACAAAGAAAGGTTAGGTTACAAAAGTATCAGAACAGAGACTACACAACTACACAACCACAGCCTACAAAGGGCTGAAAAATTGAATTGTGGATGTAACCCAAGGCATAACTCATGTGTCTCTCTAACGCCAATATAAAGCTGCAAATTGAAAATAGGTTTACTTTTCTAGAGCTCAGAAACACTCCAGCATCATTGAAACACCCCAGTCTTCTAGTGCATGATTTGTTTCATTTATTACCAGTGAAGTTTATCCCCCATCTACGGGTCTAATTTTCCTGAATGCTTTACACTGTAGCAGTTGGCTGCAGAGATGCATCTCTCATGATCCTGATGGGGCATAAAGTAGATAAGCTATCAAGTTCCTCATTTCTAGTGCAAAAAACCTCTTAAGCACAGACAAATCTGATTACTCAAGAATATTGTCCTCTTTAGCCTGCTCCAGCAGCAAATATTTCAAAAAATAGCTAAACCTATTTTCTCCTCAGATGGGGCCACATGTCTGGTAATGTCTGCACACAGCACATCTAAATAAATGTATCTTCATTGGTTTCATGTCTTTGTTAGCTCAAATAATAACAAAAGTACCCTCAGATTGAATATGCTGCCAAAGCCAGCCAGTTCTGCTTTCTCCTACAGCATTATCATCCATTAAAACTGTTGATTATGAAATTATTTTCTATCCCTGTCCCTCACACCATCTGACCAAGCCCAGACTACTGCTCTCTGCTGTCTGTATGCAGATAATAATTTATATTTCAACTCAAAGAAACATAAGAAAGTATAATGTTGTGTTCCCATAGCAATAATTTAAAATATTGACCCATTAATATCTGTCACAAATCGGGGAGACAATCTACTAAACAGTTATCCAGTAGCCCTGTAAGAATGCCCACATATGGATTTCAAATACGTACATTTTCATCTTGGACAACCTAAATTTAAAAAAAAAAAAACAGAAAAAAAAAAGAAAAAAGTAAGTATAAAGGAGAGAAAGAAGGATATTGTGGAAAATATAACAGAGGAGTTAGATATTTCCTGTTTTATTAGCAGCTTACTATCAGCATCAAAGATGAATAATGCACGACTATCTAGAAATTAGACATTCAAACAACTGAAGAGAGAGGTAAGCTTGAATAACCCATCTCATCAATCTTCAGGGAAACAAACTAGGGTACATTACTGTCACAGCTTTTACTTGATGTGGTTTCAGATTTTAATCCAGTTACGTGGAAAGTCTTGGGAACATCAAAGATATAACTTTTTCCCCCCTCTCCTGAACACAAACAAGTGAAAAGGTTTTTATTAAATCCTTTTAGCTGGATACATAGCTCATACAGAGGGAAAGAGAATATAAAAAATATATTTTTCTAAATTCTGATTTACTCTGGAAGAAGAAATGATGCCTCAGTTACACCTCTACCAAAACAGAAGCTTTTAGAAAATTCTTTCACTAGACAGCAGTTCACTGAATTGCTACATTAATGTACATTTCGGGCTTTGAAGTCAGGGGGCCAAAGCAGAAATGGCTCAAGAAAAAAGGCAAGCCATGCCCCCTGTACAATTACATTAATTATTTTTCCCATCTCCGTGGAAAGGTTATTTACTTTATCCAGATTTCTCATTTTCCTAGCAAGACTTTCCTAGCAAGGGGAGACAAGATAAATACTTGTTATTTCATTTACAGAACTTGTACAGCTCACTTATTTCATTATATTTGTCACAACTTACAGTGGTCAAAGTAAGAGCAAAACTCTTTTTACATCCTGATAAGCATACAACTGTTCCTCCATTAAGGCCAAGCAAAGCACCCTGAGGGCAAAATAAATAAGCAAAGAACAGACAGGAAAAACTTACTTGCAGTGATGAGATATTCTGGTAATAACTAAGTCACAGCAGTGCCATGGAAGAAGAATCTCAGGGGTCAAGTACCTAATTCCTGTGCCTGCTCAGAACTTGCAGACTCAGAAATCATTCAGTAAAGGTTTTGAGTAAAGGTGCATCTATGTTTGTGCCTTTCTAATTCAAGCATTTCAACAATTTCAAGGTTTTGTTTCAGCTGTGAACTGTAATTTAAAGTATACAGCTGTACTACAATCATATCACAAAATAGCACTGCTTGGATAGGGATGTGGATGGAGACAAGTTCTAAAAGCTAGAACAATAACTTTCCTCTCAGGAGTCATGGTTTTACTTCCCAATTCTGCCATTTTAAACTGTGTTTTCTTGGTTGAGACACTGGAGATCAAATTATCCAATTGGCTTATTAATTTAATTGATGCAGTAATAAAATGCATCTGTCTGCCCTAAATATTAGCAATGGTGTGACAATACCAGTTTTCTATAAAATTCAGTTTTGCTTCTAAACATTACAGCAGACATGAAATATTCACCTTAGGCTTAGCAACTTTAGACTGTTGTGTGCTACTGAAACAAGACAACATGCACATCACCATCAGGAACCTGCATTCTCCTCATTATATTTTCCTCCAAAAACAAGCTCTGGCAATTTTCCAGAGCTACTTTCCCAGCACAGAAAAAAACAAAACAACAATGAAGAGAGAGGAGTATTAAAAAAACACATACAAATAAGCGCATTTTCCAGGCTAGAGGGAAAGAAAGAAAGAAAACAGCAACACATAGAAGTTTTCCAGTTCCCAAAGAGCTTAACCATCTTCCAGTTCCTTTCATATGATTACTTCCTGCTGTCTCTGGGCAAAGAGTAACCACTACTCTCATTTGTGCTAAGAAAACAATAAAATTGTGTTATGGCATATAAGCAACAAAAAGCACAACAAAATCTGACCACAATATCCCTTTCATGATGCAGGGCATGATGCTTCTGACAAGTCTCAATCACAAAATCTCTTTAAAATTAATTTAAAACCATGCAAAGTGAGTAATCAGAACAGCAAGAAGGTAAATATAACCTTTTGCCAAAATGTTATCTGAAGACATCAGCAGGATCCTGGCTACACAGCTATCACATCTTGTCCAAATTGTCTCGACTTTTTCTTTTATCCTGAAAATATGAGCTCCTGATATATGAGCAATTGGAGTGTATTTATTAATGAGTAAATTATATTTATATTTTTTTTAAAAATCAGAAATAACTATCAACACAAAATTGCAAACACACCAGATACCTTAGTGACAGATTTTAATTTTCTGCACCCAGAATACTGGCATTGTTGTTGCTATAGGGATTATGCTGACAGTAGCTTTTGGCAGCATATGAACAGGTGACATTCATTACCCAGGTCATGTTCTTCTAGAGTAAACATTTGTAAACAAATTACTGCTTAAACTGCCATTTCCTGGCCAACAGCACACTCACATCGTCTGGTTTTGGGCACAGTTCCTCCCACTTCTAACAGAGAGGATACTAGAAGTGAAAAGAAAAAAGAAGTCACAAAATAGATTCAACTGTTTTGACACAGAAAGGAGCATAACAGGAATGGGACCAGAGGCAGCTAACAAAGCCAGGGGAATTGTGTTCTTTTTGTCTTTCAGAAGGAAAAAGCCAGCAAAACAAAACCAGAACCTAGCAAAAACCTGAAAAGGGTGGGAAAAGGAACAAATTCATTTTCTCTACAGCATCATCAAAAATTCTGACTTTGTAGTAACTTTGAATTTTGATTCCATTTAAATCAACACAATTCTCTACAGGTTGCAATGGTCACAGACAATGGCAGCACGGGTTAGTGACTATACTTGATATTAAATTGAAATATCTCCCTTTGCTGGCTTAGATCTATTAATTGATTTTTTAAAAATCTATTGTTTTTTAACTTATGCTCAGCTCTTCTCTACATCTAGTGCCCAGTCACCTCCAGGTAGAAAGTAAAAGCAGCCTTTCCACTAAGAAGGGACATTTTAGATTCCAGTACTGAACAGAACAGTCCATTTCCTGTTAAAAGAACCCCTTAACATTGCAAGAAAAAAAGCATCTTAGTAATGGATTATTTAAAGCCTCCAAAAAGAGTCTGCTTTTGTAGAAACTAAGCAGAAAATTAGAGAAAATGGAAACAAATACTTCATTTATACCTGTGGCTATGAAAGCAGATTAAAAAAAGAAGATGAAAGGCTTCAGGTTCCACTGCTGCATATCCTGAGCCACAACAGGCTCAAAAGGCTACACACACATTTTCGCTCTCCCAGGGAAAGAGAGTACTAGAATAGAAATTCTGAACTCCAGAGATGATCCCTATCCTTTCAAAATATACCTCAATAACAGATTTTTTTTTTCAAAAAGTAAATATCGAGAGAACAAACTAAATATAAAGTAGATTTTAAACTTGCCTAGTATTGGAAATGTTTAAAGATCGTTATTTTTTTAAGAGCAACCTAAGAAGCATATAAAATCTAGTATAAATAATTTCCTAATGATTCTCAAGCCCTTTTACATTTATTGCTAGTGACAACATTCAAAGACAAGACAGTGTAATAATTAATATTGCAATTAATCATGGTAATTAAGTTTCTTTCAACTGAGAAACCAACTGCTTGACAAGAGATAAGGAATACATTATGACTTACTCAGCTGAGCAGTTATGTGTGTAAGCAGCATACTATCTCTGATAAATCTAGACACATAAATAATGACTGTGTAGAAACGAGTGGTTTTTATGATAAATGAAATCCTTACTTTCAGGTGCTCATAAAAACTCACGTTGTAGCCAGAGAGGAGCTCTAGACACAGGCAAAGCAGGTGGCTGCCCAACGTGGAAGCTCTTGGAGGCAGCAAATCTGCAATAGTGCTGCCACCTGCTATTCCTACAAGTGATCAATTCTATAGAGATCTTGACAGCTGAGTTTGTGTGGTTTTTATAGCTTAGAAGGTCTTTGCTCCTCCAGGGTCTCAGCCTTAAAAGTTAGAGACTCAGCAGTGATTCTATAGAATGCCTCTACCTCGATAAGAAAATAAGCTCTAAAAGCCCACTTACTTTCTTGCCACAGGACCATGGAATAACATGGCTCCTTTAGGAAAAAGTATATTGTAAAAACAAACAAACAGACTCAACAAAATCCCCCAAACTTTTCACCCACATCTGTCTGCTTCTGGGAAAGTCAGCAGGAGGTTCTAGAGAGAGCAGAAGGAAGATTGGCACAGGACAAGGTTTCGTTCTCTTGTCAGTAAGGCCCACATTTTGGGCTCACAGTGCCCTATTCTACTTGTATCTGCACCACCAAGCAAGAGGTCACGTGGTTTGTGTCTTTTGAGGTGTATCAGTGATGCTCTGCTCATGTGTTTCTGTCATAGGGGTTTGCATTCTTTTTCCTGGGAAAAATGCTTACCAATGCTGCTCCAATACAGTTGCAATATAATATTTCTCATCACTATTACTTTGAAGATTTTATTTCCAGACAGCTCTGACAAAACGAGTCTGTTTCAATGCTACCTTATCCAACCTTAAAACATAAGGTTTGGAGATGACAGTTGAATATTATAGTCTTTGTTTTGGCAGAGCACCATAAATCACATCTGCCCAAGTTGTGCGCTATGGAACAATATATCCTAAGCACTAGAAACCCCAAAATACAGATCTTATGCCTTTAAGCGAAAGTGGATAAAACCAGTCCTTTTTCTATTTGTCTGTGTTTTCTTTTCCTTGATTCAGCATTATTTACAGATAAGCTACAAACT
Source organism: Pycnonotus jocosus (assembly GCA_013400435.1). Taxonomy (NCBI): domain Eukaryota; kingdom Metazoa; phylum Chordata; class Aves; order Passeriformes; family Pycnonotidae; genus Pycnonotus; species Pycnonotus jocosus. The sequence continues at coordinate 387,373 of VWYP01029047.1, forward strand.
ATAGAAAGTCAATAAAAAGAAAGCTGAACTAACAAAGCACATGACACTAAACAGCTTATCAGCAAGAGCTGCATCACCTCCTTGCCTGTCTCCTTCAAGTTAAAGGAGATCTAGAATTTATGGGGTGCTGGTAAAGACATTAGAGATTTGAAGCAGACACAGGAAGAATGCAGCATTTGCCAAAGTCCACATAAAGGCAGAAAGATATGAACAGTCATTATCTGTGCAATTCAGCTGGAAAAAGCTCCTCAGAAGTGTGCACTGAGAAAAGACAGGGCTGCAAAGTCAGCTCACTGCAGACCTTTCTGCCCCAGCTTTCCCAGCTGATGTAGCAGTGACTGACAGCACCATAGAAAACAACACATCACACATTTTTGGGTCAAGCTGCTTTCCTCCTATAGAATATGGCCTCAGATTTAGAAGAGACAGAAAATAGATATACCAGAAGGCAATTGTAACTTTTATCTATAGACATCTCAGACTTGGATGATGCAATCCTATAAGTAGCTTTCAGTACACTGGCTTTTTTAAACCCCTGCTAAAATAAAAGCCCTTTACTACACAATTGATCTTGCTGTTCCCCTGAAGCACTCCAAGAAGTTTAAATTCTAAACCACCAATATTTATACAAAGAAAAATTACCTTTTGGCATGTAAAGTTGTCAAGACAATAGAGATTTATTAAGCATTAATTTCTGAATGCACTCAATTTATAGTCTGAAGCTATTCCCGTACTCAACAACACAAATTTTGGTTAGAGAAACACCTCTTGTTTTGTGCTGCCATAGTGTCTTAAAAGGATCCAGACACAAACCATGGATGCACCTTCTGCACTACTTTTTACATGGAAAGTTAGAGAGGACGATTTTTCCTTTTTCAATAATTTTATCTTCAGTTGTTCAGCTATGAGATCAGCAGGACACTTTCAGTGCTAATGAATGTAATGCTGTGTCGAGTACATGTCACGGGGATAGCTCAGAGAAAGAAAACCAAAAAGTCTGGTACACCAAGGGAATCCTGTTAAATCAGAAAGATGTATTAGCCTTGAAGCCTTCCAGGACATTATCTCAGAACCAACACACAGACAAAGGTCAGAAAAGAAGTAATGAGGCTGCCCTGGAACTGTGTTGAGCAAGGAAGACTGCAAGACTGTAATTTAGACAATGTTAAATCAGACAGCACAATCTTATAGAAATGCTTTTTATATTTTAAAAGCACAATTGAAAGCACAAATTCAGTTATTGTTTCAAATAATTTTTTTTGCAAATATTCATAAATCCTCATGCATTTATTTAAATTAGTCCAAAATTTTTACCAAAGGACTAATCATCACAGCTGGTTTAGCTTTTATAAGACCTATTAAAAGCAGTTTGGATAATAATGATATGAGACATGTAAGTATACATTTGTAAAGGTGCACATCAAAGCTTCTGAAACCCAGCCCTAATTAAACTTTTTGCCTGCAAAACCATGTGTACTCCAGCTCTATGCTCTTCTCCAATTCTCAGTGCTCTGTGATGCATTTTAGCTACAAGTTTACTTTCTTTGGTGTTCCCTGGGACTTATAGGGAGGATGAAAGAAACATCCTCCTTTCTTCCAGTGTTTACACTGGTTCATGCCTACAGAATAAAGAAATTTGTAATTGTGTGTTTTTGGAGAATTGAAGGCCATGCCAGCTACAATTCCTACACTATTACATGATAAAGGATAACAAAAAGTTTAATCCTTGCACTGAATAATGACAGTACAATAAAGTAAGAGGTATTATTGGAGTCCCTAAGTCAATCAAAACATGACTTTGTTATGGAATATTTTTAACTGGAACTGCTATCAATATAGCATTGCCCTAAATTCTGGCCTAGGTTACAAGGACTAAAACAACAATGAAACCAAAGATCCCCAGCCTAATAAATAAAAGCAAGTGCTACAGCAGAGAAACGTGTCCTGATTCATCACTGTGGAAGCATACCTGAAAACTGAGAAGCTCCTTAAACACTTCAAGAATTGGCCAATATTCATAAGGAATACAACAGTTTGACTGGGGAACAGAAGACAAACAGAATCAAGCATGTCTGACTGACAGCACCGATAGAGTCCAAATTAAAATACTCATCAATGTAAGCGGATTTTAAAGTATATGACAACTTCAATTTGAAATTTTAATTAAATATCCAAATTTTATATATTTGAAGTCAACCTTTAAGGATAGGCATTTTCCAGGAATTTCTTCATTTATGGCCATCATGGCAGACTGGCAAGAAGGACAGATAAAATGGTGGGCTGATCTGGTGTACTGACAGTCTAGGACATAAGAGTGACAGCTCCTTAGAACATTTCAGTAGGCAGGCATGAGGTAACAGATGTTGAAAACAATCTTGTGACAATGAGGAAATAGGGATTACTCTTTACAGCTGTTCTTCAAAGCCTCTAAAAATTCCATGTGACAAAAGTGAAGCTTGAGTCAACTCTTATTAAGTGTCTCTCCTCACAAGTCACCTGCTGATATCAAGTTAAAAATGCCTTAACCAGGTCATAAAGGTGAAGTTCAACTCTACAAAATACCGGTTTAAATCTCATGCACCACCTGGAGTTTACATAAAATTTAAGAAGCACACAAGTCTTGTGTCAAATTCCTGCTCAGGAATCAATTTTGTCTTAACATACAAAGCAAACTACAGTGAGAGAAAGGTTATAGCATAATATTTAAAAGAAAATATGACATTCAGAAAAAAAGTAAATATCATCATAATCCCTATAGTCTTCACCTCCTCTCTAAGCTGAAAATGAATAGGATAGCTATCAGCTATCTCAGTTCACTCAAGAGGCATCTGCATAATACACTTAAAACAGGTACACAGTTACACTTATTTTTATATGAAATCCAAATTTTCTACACAAAGAAGTTCTAAACACAATCCCAGATCACATCCATCTTTCTTAGTTGGAGCATAAAGAAAGAAAAACATGAAAAAATATTCTAGAACAACCTTTCTCCTGACATATCCTCCCAGGAGCACCAGGTGAGGAGGATCTTCAGATGCTGGAAATGATTGCAAAATTTCAGACATTTTTTCATTGCTCAGACTGACAACATGAAATGAAGGCAAAGAATCAACCAGCTAATGAGGTACTTTAAATTACATTGAGTTTTGACTGCTAATACAATTCTACACCAAACCAGCTGAAGCCTTTTCACCAACTCAGGCAAAATTCAGTACTCCAATATAGCCATAAGGGCCAAAGAGCAGGAGAAGGAATTAGTGGCCAGGTCAGTGTCCTTCTCATACCTAATATAAAAATGTGAAATAGCCCAGTCCTCCCTTCCCCATTATTATCTCCAGCAAAAATTTAATCTGAACAGTGTTAGTATAAATTTATATCAGCAGTATACAGGTTAGAGAGTATAAATTATTAGATTTATTTGTACCAGAAGGAAAATTGGAGTATATTAGGACAGAACAAATACACATGATGTAAATCTTGCTGTTACTATCCATGGTGATATTGGGTCAGAGTGGAGAATGAAGTAAATCTGGTTGTTCTGAAAAGCAAGTTATTTACTACTTGTGTAGAAGTGTTTGGAACCTTAGTGCATAAGTCTCAGGAGCTTACTTTAATTGTTCAGGAAAACAGCTGATGCTAGGATTAAAATCCTAATTTACAAAACCAAAAAACCACATACAGGCACTCCAAGCATGCTCTTTAACTTTGGAAGGCTTCAAGCACATACTATAGAATAGAGAAAAAGATCCTCAATGCTTATGTGGTTATTTCTATTTTATACCCAATAGTTGTCTCTCAGTATTAATACAGCATATTCCCTTTCCAAAAGATGTCTAAACCATCTTGTAAGGGATGACTCCCTCCTCTATTGATCTCCTCTAGCCAATCACACTTCTTTTGATACAGCTCTGCCAGCAGTAAGAGGAAACTATTATTTGATTTAGCTCATCTTGTTGCTTTGTAGTAGGCAGGCTCTATGACCTCTGTCAGCTCAGAACCAGCGCTGAACTCTCCTTCTCCCCCCGTTATGGCAGTGCTTGACTCTCACAGGGCATTAGCCAAGTTGCTCCCTGTCAGGAGCACTGAGCTGTTATTGCCCACAAGTTCCCACACTTGACAGGAACAGGCAATGCTGAAGGTAGAGCATTCATGAGCAGCAGCAATGCTGGAGGGCAGCTGAGCTCATTACTCACTTCTCCAGCTGGAAACAGAGTATTTATTGTTGTGAGACCTTACCCCACCAGGGCATCTCACTCTCAAAATTATCAACATATATACTCAGCCAAAGTCAGCTATATATACTCAGCCAAAGTCAGTACCAAACAGGTACTGTAATTTTACTACCTGAGCCAGATCAGCTTGTTTTATTAATTGTGATTGTTCCTGGGTTAAGCCAATAGAACTGAATGAATTAAAGGCCCCAAGGTTTCAGATTTTTTCCCCTATATAAGACAAACTGTGTTAAAGCTTAATAAGGCAACAACCACTTGGCAACACACAGACTGTTTTCCCACAAGCAGTTCAAAAAAGCTCTTCTCTCCTGTTCAGTGAATGTAGTTAGGAAGCCAGTCTGCACCACTACAACACCTGTTCTATGCTGGAATACCAAAGTAAAAAGCCACAAATCTTAGCTTCATTGTTATATAGGTTAAAAATTATGAAAGAGCAAAGCTGAGCCTCTTTAAAGGGTGTATTTTTAAAAGTCTGCCCTGAAACCTGAAATCCCTTGAAATTATACCTGAGGTGATGCTAACCTACTTGCCTAGAAATAAAAATTTTCACAGCAAATCGCTATTACAAATATATATATATAATATATAGTGAACTATATATACATATCTCACTCAAGATGCCACCTTAAACATGATGACATTATCAGTCAAAAATAAGCAATATGGTTTCTACAGGGTATTTTAAAATATTGATATTGTTACTACATCCCTTTCTTAAAATGCACATTCACATAAAACACACCCTAGAATTTAACAATTTGCATCACCCTGTTTTGTCCTTAGATTTTTACTTTACACTCTCTGGTTTCTGCCATCCAGTGATTTGGCAGCAGAGTGTTTTATCTCTGTTAAATGACAGACTACATTCCTACAATCAAGAATACTACAGAAAAGCTTCTCTCAGTCTCTTTGGTACTTTAATAATGAAGTTTTCCCTTTCAGCTTGCAATCAGAAACCCCAGGATCATTGCCAAATGTGTGTTTCTTGGATACCAGGCAAAGGCTTCCTGTCTACCATTTAGTTCTTTAGTTTCATTTTCTGAGTCAAGCTGAAGGCTCCAAAAATTATTCATTCAGTTTACAGACTTGCAAAAAGGAAAAGGTTGTCTTCACTAACTCTTAGCGATCAGAAGGAAAAGAGAAAATTTAATTTTGACTGTTTAACTTCAAAATTATTTTCTGATTAACTATTTCACTAAAAATCACTGAAGTAACATTAAAGAGAGCAAGGAGATACAGGCCTTGTCATAGCTTGGATACCTAGGAAATAATTTCTAAACTTGTTAAAGGAGTGAGTTTTAACTCTTGTTTCCTCAAGAGAGAAAGATCAGGAAGTAAAGAATTCCCTTAATAAACGAAGCTTGATCTCTACTGAAAGACACCACGGGGTGTTACAAGTCCTAGCTATGATCCTGAGACACTCATGAGAGGTGGTTGCACTTCCCATGAGATGAAACAGAAAAGTGGCTTCGGCTGCCACTCTCCATGACACAGCACTTCCCTGCACTGCTCTGTTACTGCAAGATCTATTGCAAATGTAAGCCATACTCTCATTTCTGTTTGCCACTTACAAATCTTTTTTCCCTTTTTCTGCTGTTACCTATAGGTTTTTAAATGTATTCTTTTCCTTTCTTTTTGAAAGCATGACCTTATTCTTCTCACTATTATTTCTGTGACCAGGTTCAAACTGGAAGCCCTGGTTTGTATTCAAATTGGTTTTCCCCCACACCAAATTATAACCAACTGCCAAAGCTATCTGACCAAGCAATATGAACCAGATTTTGCTGAAAATGACAGTTTATTAAATTTACAGAAGTCCCATTACCAAAATTATTCCAAATTTAATTTACTGTCTGTTTAGTAGATTGTGCTTCTAAGCATCTATTTTCAAGTTACTATGGAAACAATACGTGATATATCTGTCCTAACCGAAAATTTAAGATGAGTAATTATAATGTAAAACGTTTAGTGTGACAAAGTGAAGTTTAAGGGAGGTTAAGCAGGATTTTAGGTGTAGGCACGGTAGAGGCAGGTTCAGGTGGGACCGGCATCATTTCCCGAGCAAGAGCTCCCTCGAGCGGCGGCCCAGGGGCTCCGGAGCGAGCAGGGGACACACGGGCCCAGCTCCCCGACTGCCCACGAAAAATCATTATTTTAATAAAAGGAGACAATTAAGAGGGACAAATAATACCCAGGACATAAGGAAGTTCATAACCTTAAGGTAATTGAATTTACTCAGGTCAGCCGCATCCCCAACCGTCATAACACACAGAGTATGGGGGTTTTTTTTAAGTCACCAACAACGTTACTTAGATCTGGAAAACGGCCACATTTTTAACACCAGGCTTTTCTCCCTTTCGTTTTTTGTTTGTTTGGGTTTTTTGTTGTTGTTGCTTGTTTGTTTGTTGTTGTTTGCGTGTTTTTTTCCTTCAAGATTGGCTGATTAAAATGAGAAAGGAGCAAGAATGTTCTTTGAACTGCATGCTTCAGCTTTAACAGAAATTAAAGTATGCTCATTTCATCTCACTTGAGGGGAACTAATTTCTTTCCAGATAGAAGGAAGATTTCAAAGTTCAGATTTATGTGAAGATACTCAAGATGCACCATTGTAACTGTTCTTCTAGGTGCCTGCTTCTCTGACAATGAAGGCAGAACAGGAAGACTTTAGAAGGCAGCACGGCCACCCTACACTGCTCTCAGCAGTGCATTCTTACAGCACCAGGAATAGCCACAATCCTTATCACAGAGCCAGGCTGCAAATAAGCAGCAAGAGAAACAAGTTTAAGTAAGTCCTTTACCACAGATTTTTCCTAGAGGGAGCTGCTAGCATGTAACACAGCACAAAGCGCATCCTGATGACAGCCATCGTTTGGCGCACGATCTTAAAGAACTGTTCCCAGCCTTAATCAGAGCGGGTTGGAAAGCATTCCAGGGAGAGCCTTGAGAAAAGCCGGAGCTTCTCAAGCCTCAGACCCCCGGCTAAGAAGAATTTTGTCAGTGACTGCCACCTCCAGTTCAGCAGAGCTCAGGCACAGCCTGGCTGCAGAAACCTCCCTGGCCACAGCTGCGTGCAGGACACCGGCCGGGGGGTGGGTGCAGACTTGCAGGGGGCTGCAGTGGGTATCGTATCCCCTTGCAGAGATAAACAAAGGGGAACGAAGCATTTGTGTCGTTTCTCTTGGAATTTTTTTCCCTTCATTCCTTACAGAGATCTGAGAACAAAATAAAAGGGAGAAATCTCCGATAGTTTTCTGATATGCTAAGTTGCATGTTCAACATAATACAGACTATTTAAATTACATTTAAAAGCTGGGAAAATTGCATACACAAAAAAGTTAGATTCCCTTTGCAGTACCCTTTTGTCTGGACTCTTCCTGTTTCCTGATTAATTTGCAAATCAGATTTTAGTTGCAGATCCTGCATTTAGCTCATGAAAGGGATAACTACTGTGCACTATTAGAAGCATTAACCAAAATGCATCAGTGGGGAAAATTCTTTAGAACAACAGCTTAATATCACAAATAGTCTTAGCTGAGAACAAGGCAGTCTGCCTTTATTTTGGGGAAAATTTGATTAGATGATCTTAAAACTCTCAATCTTATAAGTGAACCCTGTGACTGAATCAGGAGAACCATCTTTGAATATCTTAAGTATTACTGTTTCTCACAAACCTTTTCATTATTTTTTATTCAGGTCTTTTTTCCCCACTCCAAATTACAAAAAATAGAAAAGTTGTTGTTTTTTTTTTTTTTTTAAAGAAGTCATTAAATAACACAGGAAGAGATTTTGTTTCCTCACCTTTCCCCCTTTCCAGACTTCTCAGAAGAAGTCAGAAATGAGTCATCATTCAAGAGGAGTATGATGATGATGACAAGCTAACAGTTATTTTTCACATTTTCACAGAGTACAAAGGTGGCAGATGCATGAATAGACAACTCCTGCTTTTAATACAAGAGAGGATCTGCAAGCTAATTTTAGTATTTCTCTCCCCTAAGTTAGGTATTATTCCTGCAGGCTAAGGAGATTGGTGGCAGCTGAAAGGCAAAAATCTCACTTTCAGATACTCTGTCCACATCATTAGTTCAGTGACAGATAAAAAAACAATTCCAACTTTAAATTGTTATTCAAACAGGCTTCAAACTGGAAAAGACCAGACTGACATTGGGTAAAGCTCCAGACTTGCACTTATGCTGTAATCAATGATAAAAGTCAAATCAACTGGAACAAGTCTGAAGCTAAAATTATGAAGTAACCTTTAGAACTACAACAAATAATGCAATAGGTATTGGTTCATGGTTAAACAAACTCATAAAAACCTCTTTATAAGGATAGATGCGCCCTTTAGTACACAGCTCTGAAACAGCACTCTTGAACTGGTCGAGAAATACCACTCCAGCTTGTAAAAGTGTTTCTATTTAGAAAGCTCCAAATGTGACAATCCTCTGCACTTTTTCTAAGCACAAAGATCTATCTTGTACATAACTTTTATCAGGTGCACTTTCTCCAAAATAACACATAACTCAAACATAACATCAAAATTTTGGCAATATAAAGGACAAGAGAAAATGCAGATACCTTTATAACTTAAGATGAAACATTATTCTTTGTTATTTGTTTTGTAGTTTTTGCAGTCTTGAAAATAACCATAGTGAAATATTTTGTGTAAACTAATTTATCTGAGACACAATGTAAACTGGAAAGAGCATGTGCAATGGAAAATGGAAATGCAGAAATCTGATATTCAGCAGTTTCTAATAAATTCCTTGTGCATTTCCTAAACACTGGCTGTAAGTGTGTTGATCTAGCAATAATTTGACTCTTAGCTACAATAAAACTACAAATATAAGCTTAAAGCATAGATGAAAGAGTCACAATTCATCACCAGCTGGAATTCAGTAACAACTTTCAGCAATCTCTTTACCCTGTTGAAGAACAAGATTCTGTCCAAAGCCGGGCTGCCTTTGTTTAGGACGGATTATGGGTAGGCTGATGAGCAGGTGTGGCTTCCTCTAGAGAATAAATAAGTTATTCAGTGAATTGTTTCTACAGAATCCTTCCATTATGTCCCAGTCTCAAAATATTACTCACCTTTGCTGCCTCCTTTCTTCTCAAAAGGTATGTTGTATAGCAGATAGAAATGCACAGACTGTTCTCAAACATTGCTTAGTACAAAGCTTCCAGGGAAATCAGTGATTGGGGTTCCAATCAGCTTCAATTCAAAGGGAGGAAGGTCTTTGCGAAGTCAGCTTTTCAATGTGTTTATGCATGCACACCTTGAGATTTTATATACATACATGCATTTTTCTTTACTCATCCAGCTCTTACTACAGGAGAAAATAACAATCCTTTTGAGCTTTCTCCCGAGCTTAGGAAAAAAGTCTTTTCACCTTGCTAAAGACCATTATGAATTCAGCCTGACAATCTAACTTAGCACTTCATAACTTCGACTCAGACACCATATGCCAAGCTGTGTTAAAACCTTCCGTTTATCTTGCTCTAGCTCACAGAGGAAAGTTTGTGACCAAGAGTTTATTAGGAAAAGATAAGGTTAATAAATTTAACTGGTATATTTTATTGATCACTCCCAATCTTGAAAAAGGTCTATACATAACACCTAACACTATTCATCACACAGAAATCTCTCTCAGTGAGGAAGAAATCAAATCCCTTTCCTCCCAGTCCATTTTGCTCTGTGATTTCTGACTCTACACCCGAAAATTCCAAAACCTAAACCAAATTCAAAACACTGTATTTACAAGAAAAAAAGGATTTCCCACATGCCCATCAGATGGCAAAAAATCTAGTAAAGTCCAAGTGCCTTTTAAATGCCTTGATAACTTGGCATTTAAAAATGCAGAACTCCTAAATTCTTCTTGCTAACTCAGAAGGAAAATCCCTTAAGCTCATTCCCTCCCTGCTCCCCTTTACAGATCCCCACAGTGCAAGCTTTTTAGTAGTACCTGCCAGTGTTCCCCTCCTACTTGATGTCTGCTTTAATTTTGTAAGGAAAACATACCCAGCACTCAGATAAAAAGTAAGTAACTTCCTGATTTTCTCTCAGCTGTCTCAGTCAGGGTTGCAGGCAAATAACAGACCAGGCAGCTGGTTTTGGCATGAGATGCAGTTAACTGAACAAAATGTGTGAAACTACTGACATGACATTAAAAAATATCACTAGGAATTACAAATAACACTATGAGGGGGTGACGAAAGCCACAGATAGTGCTGTGAGCATGGCTGGATCCTACAGGTGCTTAAGGAGCAGTTAGAGGAGAAACTGGCAGAGAGGATTGGAAGGGACTGCCAGGAACCTTCCAAGGACTAAAGCCATGCAAGGCCACCAGCCCCAGGGTAACCCTGTCAGTAATACCATATAAGGCTGGGATTATCTAAGTAACCCAAATCTGAGTGCAAATGTAGCAAAACTGGGGCCAATGGGGAACAACTCATTAGGGGTGGATTGTTTATTTGGGAGGAGCCTGCAGTGGAAAAACAGAGGTGTAATGACAGCAAAAACCAGAGCCAGGAAATGCCAAAAGGAATGAGGTGTGCAGCTCATTCCTGGTGCTGCAGAGGTACCTGTCAGGCAGCCCTGGCTTTCAGCACCACACCCGGGCAGGACAATAAACCAGAGTTGTTCTGACCGTAACAAAAGCTCCAGTGCTCCCCTGGTCAGGAGAACTCAGGGAGAGGCAGGCAGGCTGCTCTTCCTGATCAGCGAGGGAACAACTGGCTGGCACTGGTTCTTGTGCCCTTTGGAGCTGCCCACTCCCTAACAGGCTCTTCAGAATCCTAAAATTCTCCACAAATTTCATGTCCTTTCTTTGTTCTTTACTGGCTTGCTTTCTGTTGCTGAAAAGTTCTAGAAATCAGACAGTGCATGATACACTAACTGCCTTTTCTGATGAAAGCTGATACCAAAAACATTTCAAAGCAATGGCCCTATAGGCTCAGCAATTTTTTTTCCAATGTAACTGCATTCTTTAACGCATTTAAACAGAACATGGGTTTGTTTTTTTGTTTTTTTTTTTTTTAATTTAAATTTGATTGTTTAGTAATAAAGCAGGAGTTAGTGATGCTGGGTCATATTTTCATGTTCAGACCACATTGAACACATAAAATAACTTCATAAATAAACCTGAACAGGGGTTATTTCATTTGTAGTAACATGAAATTGATGTCTCTCCAATTTTCCAGTGATAAACATGATCAATATTATTTTATTTCTAAGAAAGGATCATTAAATGTTACATTTTAAAAAAGAAATTAAATTTGTTTAATATAAAGAATGAAAAAGAAGGTCTGAAACAATAACTGAATTTGAATAGTCCCTTTTGGTGCCTATGTAAGGCTAAAACAATACCTCAAAGAGCTGAGAATTGTGCAGTCTATTTAGAAACAAACAAACCTTCATATAGCAACTGCTTTTTATCATATTGTGTGATAATAATAAAAATATTAGAACTAAATGAAAAGCTGTCATCTGAAAGAAGAATAAAATCATTTTTTTTAAATGGAAAAGATACAAAGAAAACAAAGAATGTGCACGTGATACCAAAAGAAGCGGAGAGGACACATTTTTGGACTCCAAGGAAAGCGTCAATTTGAAAATATTTTGGAAGCAATTTAAATGTGAGACATGGCCAGCTGTGTGTCTAATGTGTTCTGTCAGTACAGCTCCCAAGTCTGTGGTAAAAGCAATGTGCAGGAAGAAGAAACACCACCTTGCTCTTCATCTGCATTTGAATTTATTAAAAAGCTAATCACCCCAGCTTATTATTCTTTAGCTCCACTTAAAAACAAAATGTAGTTTCATCCCAGAGGAGTTTGATTGTGTAAGATATAAACCAGGCCTGTAGTAACAAGGCTGTTTTGGCAGGGAAGAAGAAAGTAGCAAACCCTGCTCTAAGCTGCCTCCTTGGCTTATGCTGCAGCTGATTCCCCAGGCTCACCTCTCACCCCCACAGTCCAGCACTCCTGGCTCACACTATGGCTGCCAACAAGATGCCAAGAGCCTTCAGAAGGCACTCAGCTCCCAGGACAGGTAAGGCTGGGCTGAATCATACTTTCAGTGAACTTCCTCCCTGTAGCCATAGATAAGAATGGCACCACACTGGTTTCAGCAAACTCACCTTCTTAGAGCTTTAGATTTTTTTTTTTTTAATGCAAAGAAAATATAAATGCTATGGTACACTAAACATTCCTTATATGTTAGATACTGCTTATATCAGTCCTGCTGATTCTGCTTAACACCTAAAAATACAAATCTGAGCTGTACAGCAAAGAAGCACTCCTCCACACACTCCTAACTTTTGTTCCTATCTGACTGTCCACTAAAAATATTTGTATGACAAAAAACTATTTTTGTATGACAAAAAAATTCTTCTCTAGAAACAAATCAGTCTGTCAGCAAGTACAATCTAAAATAGATTAAGCCAGGTATGCACAGCAGAAAGTTCTTAGAGTAGATGCATTTAGCTTTACCAAAATAAAAGATGAAGCCAAGTTAAGTAGCACACGGATAAACCAAATCATGAAGCCTTACTAGGTTTAACTACATAAGTTAAACCATGGAATTCCGAAAGGCTGTACAGGCAGCCTCTGAAAACACCAAAGAAAAATACCTCTTCTTACAAGGGCTTTTCTTTCTTTCTGTGCATCTCTGAACCAGACTAATAATTACAGTCCATGGGACTGTTTTCCAGCAGCCATTCTCTGCCCTGCTGCTCTTTTTCTCCCTCCAAAACTAGTCCCCGTTTTCTTTTGAAGCACTTTACTGCTGCCACACCTGCAACCCCAGAGGCAGGTATTACCATCATGTACTGAACCAGATCATTATAAGCCAAATGAACACATGGATGAAATTTAGGTCCCCAAAAACACCCACCCAAGAAGCAGCAGAGAAGGCACCAGCAGACAGTAGTTCCCAATCCAGCCACTGCAAGCACAGGCTGTGTCAAGATGAAGGGTACCCCAACAGACAAAGAGGGAAGAAGCCTTCAGGCACTCAGATCTGTTCCCCTTAGGCAAGGGACATATTCAAATTTCTATGCCACAAGCACAACAATCTTTTGAAAGGGCCTTTTCTGTTCTCTCTCACACACCAGGCCAGTAATCTGTTCCCAGCAGCCTCTCCTCAGGCCTCAGCTTTGCTCACCTTTTCCTCAGGGAGCATCCTCTCTGAGGCACAACTTGGGCTTACCCGGAGAGAAGCCAAGAAGCCAGGTTTTGGGGTTTGCCCTTGTACAGACCCCATGCCATCACCCTCAGCCATGCACCTGCCACAGCTCTTGGAGCCTTCTAGCAGCCCCTGCCTAACAAAGGGGTAACAACCAAGAGACTACAGCTAAGGAAGGCTTCAGTAGTTGCTCTCCTAGCCCAGCCCAGAGACAAACATCTAATTAAACACAACCCAGCTTTTTATTTGCCTGCAAAGAGTGGTGCCCAGCTGGGGCCTTGGGGCTGGTGTGCTTTGTGAGTCACTCTGGGCCTCACACAGCAACTGGTGCTTCAGATCCCAGCAGTGGAGCAAAGCACGAAACCAGAGCAGATGGGTACCAGTGCTATTTATAACCACAGCAATATGTCCCTGAAGGAACACCCACTGGTGCCTGAGGGCAGGCAGCAGCTTGGTGTGGGGGTGTCCCACGCACCTCAGTGGCACACCTGGGGAGGCAGGAGCTGGGGGCTCAGGGGACATGTGTGCACACACAGTGGCGTTTCAGGTTCAAAATTTCAGCCCGAGACCAACAGTGTTGGCATTTCAGGTTTAACAAGACCAAGTGCCAGTCCTACCCTTTGGCCACAATAACACCCTGCAGCACTCCAGGCTGGGACAGAGTGGCTGGGAAGTGTCTGGTGCAAAAGGATCTGAAGGTGCTGGTCAACAAAGGCCAGGCATGAGCCAGGTGTGCCCAGGTGGCCAAGAATGCCAAAGGCCCCTGGCCTGTGTCAGGAACAGGGTGGCCAGCAGGACCAGGGCAGTGACTGTCCCAGTGTACTGGGCACTGCTGAGGCCACGCCTCGAGTGCTGTGTCCAGCTCTGGACCCTTCAATTCTGCAAGGACATTGAGATGCTGAAACGAGTCCAGAGGAGGGGCAATGGAGCTGGGGAATAATCTGGGGTACAGGTCTGATGAGGAGCAGCTGAGGGAGCTGGGGGGCTCAGCCTGGAGAAAAGGAAGCTCAGGGCATGAACTTAGCATTTTCTATGAATCGCTGAAAGGAGGGTGCAGCCAGGTGAGGCTCAGGCTCTACTCCCAGGCAGTAAGTGACAGGATGAGAGAACAGTCTTAAGCTGCACTGGGAGATGGACAACTTGGACATAAGGCAAGAATTTTTCACAGAAAGAGTGGTTATATATTGGAACGGGTTGGAGTCACCGTCCCTGGGGGTGTTTTAAGAAAAGACCGGACACTGGACAGGGCACTCAGTACCACGATCTAGTTGACATGGAAGTGTTCAGTCATGGGTGGGACTGGACGATCCCAGAGGTTTTCTCCAAGCCCGCTGTCGCAGTGCAGTACCAGACGGGACAGGGGAGGACGCTGCTGCCGGGGCGCTGCCGGAGCCCCGCTCCCGCCCTGCAGCGCGGCCCGTGCCCTCACAGCCCCCCGCGCACAGCGCCCCCTGCCGCGCCGCGCCGGAACTGGGTCACGGGGGCCGCGGGGG
>VWYP01029047.1:402485-420283 GCA_013400435.1 Pycnonotus jocosus
CCCCGCGGCACCGCGCCGTGCGCGGCCGCAAGGGCTTTTTGGGGGTGAGAATCTCTGCGGGTCGATCCTCACCGGTGCCATTGTCTGCCCCACGTGCAGGCCTTGGGAGGATTCGGTTTCGCTCATAGATGCGATTCCTCCCAGGCTGAAAGCGACAAGGCGTGGTAAACAAAGAGGGGAGGTGAAAACTTGAAGCTAGGTCGTCACTATAGCAATTCCATCCTATAGTATAAAAAACACNTTCTTTTTTTTTTTTTTTCTTTTTTGTGGAAGCCCTTAATGACCGTTTACACGTGAGGGAGGAGAATGAACCAGACGGTTCACTAGCAGAGGCTTCCGCGGGTGGGTGGTGCTGGCACCAACAACTGCGCCTTACCCGGCATGCACGCGGCAGCCTAATTTGTGCAGGGATAGGCAATTGCAGTGTCGAAATTGGCTGGAGATGGAAGGCAGGCGGTGAGAAGGTTCTGTTTTGTATACAGCACTGTCCACCAGAATATTTTGTTTTCTTACAGAGTTCACTTAAAGCTGGCTCTGTCCTGTAAGAATGAGAACCAAAGCAGTTTTCTGCTAGGATAGCCTGCACCGCCCAGTATTAATTACCGCATATTAGACTAATCGTGGAATGTAAAGTTTCCAACTGTCTGCAACACCAAGGAGTTCATATATATCTTATTGTCCTTGAGAGGTTTCATGG
Source organism: Pycnonotus jocosus (assembly GCA_013400435.1). NCBI lineage: Eukaryota > Metazoa > Chordata > Aves > Passeriformes > Pycnonotidae > Pycnonotus > Pycnonotus jocosus. Next base: position 403,183 of record VWYP01029047.1, read on the forward strand.
ATGCTCTAAAATCTTGTATTTTAACCTCTGTAATGGTGTAGAAAAAGTGAAAATGAATCTTAGTCTGAAGAGGCTGAGAGAACAGGCTTTTACAGTGGCTAAATTATTTTTAATTGAAGTTATATATGTTCCCAGTGTAGACCTTGATTCTGGACTTGGTTCTGATGGAATAAATAGTTGTGGCTTCCTTTAGGGCCAAGGGTAGTTGTAGGAGTTGCTCTGGCCTGGAATGCTGTTATCAGCAAAGATGTAAGGGCTTTCTCCTTTTAAAGATCACCATTGCAAGCTCCTTTTTCCCTGATTATATAATGTTACTTAAGTTATCAGTTTAGTGGTGGTTTTGGTTTTTTTCTTGGTTGTAATACTTAATATATATGGGAAACATCCATTGTAACAGAATACACAGGTTTGTGGAACATCATGCTTTGTTCCTGATGGGTGATTTGTCCAGTAAGATCTTTGAGTTTTTGGTTTTACTGTGCATTAGAATATTAGGTTTGTAATATCAACACTGTTTTTATTTCATAGTTCTTTATCATGTCTTGATTGCATGCAGAAGTACAGAGTATTTCAAGATACAATCATTAATGAGAAATAACTATATGAATATAAAAACAGGAAATTTGTTTGTTCAGAAGCTGTGGTTTCTGTAAAGCTTTGTGTGTAGAGTTCTTAATGTTGTTGTTCTAAAGAGTTAGTGCTCAGTTATTCAGAAATAAAGTGTTTGAAAAATCCTCTCCAAGAATTTATACTTCAATTTTTTGCAGTTGCATCACTGTAGTTTTTTTAGGAGGTGTAATTTGAAAAATAAAAGACTGTATACAATGTAATTTGTTAATATCTGTCCCCTGATTGTTTCTGAGGGGTGTTGAGGTGGAGTAGAGGAAGGGTGAAGTTTCTGCTGTCATTAGCTCCAGTGGTAGGAAAAGTCTTTGCCTGCTGTGTTGTGTGCTTTGATCCTCTCTCGTGTAATCAGAGCAGATGAAGGGCTGCTGAAGACCCAGTGATGGTCCCCAGTGTCAGGTGCTGGTCAGAAAAAAGCACTCTGGAAAGTCCCTTCTGGGGATTTGGCTGTGCTTTCTACCCCTACTAACTTACAACAGTGGAGTTAAATAAAACCAGTGCTATGTACATTTCTGCACATGTAACTCATATACTCAGCTCAAAGCGAGGTGAGCTCTTCCATTAGTGATAGGTAGGGAAGAAGGAAATGATTGTTGTGAGGAGTGGTGGTAGGGTTGAATGGGAAGCTGAGGCAGCCATTTTGTTGTTGCTGTACTGCTGTGATTGAGGGTAAAGACAAATGGATTCAAATTTACTGTTGTGGTGTAGGGTTTGAGTGGGTTCTAAAGAGTAAATTTTAATAAAAGTCAGATGGGATTCTCCTTCTAAGTTAATGAAGATAAGCAGGAAAACTTGTTCTAGCTGTTGTGTGCCATAGCTGTGTTTAAATGCAAGTCTAGTTAATGTATGCATGTAGTGTTTAGGTTGTATCAATGTATGAGTGACTTCTAAACACTATAATATTTTCACTTTCCTTTATTAGGATTTTCTTTCTTCCTAGGGACACTACTTGAATTTCTCAGAAAAGATCTGCTTAATGGAAATTTTAACTAATTTTCTACCTCTTTCAACTAGGCATACAGAAAACTGGCCAAAGAATATCATCCTGATAAGAATCCAAATGCAGGGGACAAAGTAAGAAAGACTCGTCTTTTTTATATAAATACCTTAAGTTTGCTATTACAGTAGCATCTAAGGAACTGAATACAGGTGTTGGGGGTTGCTGTTTAAGTTGTTAAACAATACTGTGAGAGGGAGCATTGTCTGGTCAACTTCTCCCCAGTCTCAAAATCTGCCATTGTACCTCGTGACAAAATGCAGCAGTTGGCTGAGTCAAACTGGTTGAGAAGGTAGTGCTGAGGAAAAAAACTGCTTCTCATTTGCTAAGATAATGTCAGCTGGTATTGGTATGTACACAGGAATTTGAAAAAGATAGTCAGCTTTTCAAGTTTGTCTAAAATGGAAAAATGTATGTGTAGAGATTCTTAAAACTGCTGCAGCGTAAAACAAATTACATCTGTGGGAAGGTTGAATTAGATTTGTTATGCTAAAAGCAATTTAAAAATTGTCAATTAAGTTGACTCAGCTGATTATCTTTAACCAAATTGATGGCTGCTTAGAGGTGAACAGAGATGACTGTGAAAAGATACTAATTTGCCAAATACATTAATGTACATTTCAGTAAGCTACTTAATTGTTAATGTATTTTGAGAGCCCAACATCTTGAAGTCTTTGCTGTTAGTATGTAACTGTTGGGTATTCTGCCCTTTGGCTTCTGCAGTATGGTATACTTGTGGGTTTTCTTCAATTGGATATTTATTATTTGTAAGAGATCTGTTTTATGCTATTGAAGAGTGAAGCCAGCCAAGTTTTGCAGTAAAATGTCTTATTTTATGGTAAGATGTAACAAAACTAAGCCCAAGTCTGACTTTAAAGTTTTGCTAAGAATGAGTTATGTTAAAATGAGGGTGGAAAAGCCTCAGTCTTATTAATTCATAGGTGTTCATGCAGGAGCTGAAACTCCTAAAATGCTGCCTGGAAGTTCTAAAGTATCATGCACTGTTTTGCCTCTGTTCCTCTTCTAGTTCAAAGAAATAAGCTTTGCCTATGAAGTGTTGTCAAATCCCGAGAAACGTGAGCTGTATGATAGATATGGAGAGCAGGGGCTCCGAGAAGGGAGTGGGGGCAGTGGAATGGACGATATTTTCTCCCATATCTTTGGTGGTGGATTGTTCAATTTCATGGGTGGCCAGAGTAGAAGTCGCAATGGTAGAAGAAGAGGAGAAGATATGATGCATCCACTCAAGTGAGTACCTTGTTGCTGCAACTTGTACTTTGAAACTTTCCTGACCTTAGGAACTCTGCTGGTTTCTATTCTTGATACACTTCTCAGCTGAGATGCTCTGCAGTCTGCACTACTCTTCAGAGCTGTATGTTATGTGTAGAGCAGGGGCCAGGCATGTGGAGTTGGTTAATATAGAGACTACCAAATACTTTGCCAGGTTATTTGAATTATGTACTTTTTTGGGGTTATTTTCTTTGTTTTGCTCCTTAATTATGTTTGGTAGTTCTAATCTGGAAAAGCCTTCAACAGCCAAGTATTACTTACCAGGCAGATTCTTGGGAAAGTGGAGGTGCTCTGGAAAGACTTGAATGGGCAATGCTAGCTGGAATTCTAGTTGAACCTCATAATTAATGGAAAAGTGTGTGTGGTGGCTTTGCTTATGTTTATTTTGTCAAAGCCATTCTTGAATATCACATCTAACTGTGTTTTGGAGATCTCTTCTTGCAGTCATGGCTGGCTTTTTGCCTGCTGAGCAGGTCCCTTTGAAGAACTTGAGTTAAGCAACATCTTTCCTGTGGTCGACAAACCATGCTTGTTGAAGTCTGTTTACCTTCACATGCTTGCTTAGTTTAGTAGCTAATACTCCATGGTTTATTATTAATGAGTTTTGCTTTTGTTGTTATTTGTAAATACTGGTGCCAGGCAACCTGTTCTCAATACATTGAGTTGAAATTTCCATCCACGTACAAACCTTTTTAGGAGAAACACTAAAAGTTAAGCTGGGGACATGCTAATCCCTGCACACTAAACTCTCTTTTGTAGAAAACCCAATACAATAGGAAGTATCCTGTATGTGTTCTTATATATTTATGCAATAGATAATACTATTGTCTGGAATGTTTACAGAGGTTTGTTTCTCACTTGACTGGTAGAATTAAAAATAATAATTAATTATGACTGGATAATAGCACCTAAAATTCTAGATAAGCTTGTTTCCTATTGAGAAACACAACCAGTCCTATCTGGTTTCTTCTGATTAAATTACAGCTTTTCTCTGAAACTGTGTTCAGATTTACAAGTGTATATTGATATGTATGGATTTGTTTTTTCAATAACGCTTTGGGGAAGCCAAAATGGTACTTTAAAATCTTACTTTGATAGCAGATTTAGTCTTGTTAGGAATATCTTGGTTGTTTGTTTTTTTTTTTTAATTTGACCTAGGCAAGTATTTTAATTACATGAGGAAAGTAATTGTTAAATGATAACCCAGAAGAAATACTTTATTTTGTAGAGTCTCTTTAGAAGATCTGTATAATGGAAAGACAACTAAACTACAACTTAGCAAGAATGTCCTTTGTAGTGCATGTAATGGGTAAGTTTGTTTGTATTTTTGAGTTCTCTTGTTGCTTTGTTGGCAGATAGTGTAATGAAGGATCTCCTGTGTCAGATCTTTATCGGTATTTGACTTACTGGAGCCTGCTTTCAGACCAGCAAATTGTTGAACTTGAATGATGCTGTTGATGGAACTGGAACTGTTCAAGGGCTTTGTTTGGGGGAAGGGTGGAAGAGCAGAGAACCGATCTGTAATTGGCAGTGCAGGCATGCAGGCATGTTAACCTGCTGCTGGAGGGGGTTTCTGCTTTCTTTCTGAAGAACTTCCTTTCCATGCAACTGTTGCTTTGTGCTGCAGGCAGGGCGGGAAGGCTGGCTCCGTTCAGAAGTGCAACGCCTGCCGGGGCCGGGGCGTGCGCATCATGATCCGGCAGCTGGCCCCGGGAATGGTGCAGCAGATGCAGTCCGTGTGCTCCGACTGCAATGGAGAAGGTAGGCCAGGCTCTGCTCTGCTGCTAAATGTGCTTGCTTGGATCCAGCCCCTGGATGAAATCTCAGGAGGAACTTAACCAGGACACTTCTGCCCTTACCCAGGCAGCTGCATCTCTCTCTGGTAGCAACATGGAGAAATGGTTTCATTCAGAACAGCAGCAAGATTTAATGTTTAATGTACTGAAAAGCAGCCTAGAATCTCAAGCAGTAGGGATTGATCATCTTTAAAAACACTTAGATGTGAATATTACCTACTGCTATTACTATTACTCTTGTGTTAAAGTAAAAACCCAAGATATTGCTGGTTTAGGAGCTGTTTGTCTTTTTGCATCTCCTGATATCCAAGGCCGGTTGTAGGTTAAAAATGGAAAACTAAAGTTGAATTTTTAACTTCTTCAAATTAAGATGATATCTTTACCTGAATTGGTTCTATTTGGGGGTAACAAGTTCAGCACTTCCATCTGATTTCTTTTTATGTCTTCTGCAGTTGGCAGAATAGTAACATCACCTTGTGGATGACTTTACTCGTCACAACACTCAAGCTACAAAGAGTTGTATTTTTTGACTTGTCAAAACATTTCATAAATTATGTTGTCTTTAACATTTCATATGCCTAACCTACATATTTTGTAGTTTCAACTGCATCATAATGTTATGCTTTGTTTCACAGAAAGGTGGTTTAAGGTGAGAAGCTTAATATTTTAAGCAAGTGCATCTGCTTGTGGCACTTAGTACCGAAATTTTACAGTCCATGTGCCCTAATACTTTGCTTACTGTGTATAGAGACAAGAGCTCACTGGAAAAATAAAGGTGAGGTAGAACAGAGCATTGAAGCCATTTTAGATTGTCACCGTTCAGTTTGCTAGAAGCGGTAATTACCTTTGTATGGGTGAATTTGATGTGACCAGCTTTCTTTCCATTTTTGTCTGCAAGACTCCCTTGTTCTGCTGGCTGCATTTACTCAGGACTGTCTTGTGGGAATATTCTGGGAGATGGGCCAGTCAGGGGACTTTTATTTTATTTTTTTTTCTCTCTCCCCCATCTCAGCTAGGGTAAACAAAGCTTGGATTTCCTCTTGTGAGAAATTCATAAAGCAACATCTAAATCACTACTTGTGTTGCAGAAATTCTTCAGCTTGCTTTCAAATAGTTTTTCCTAGGAATTGGATGCGACTGTGTCAAAATCTCTGAACTCAAAATTTGTCTTTATTTAGGTGAAGTAATTAATGAAAAAGACCGCTGTAAAAAATGTGAAGGGAAGAAGGTGATCAAAGAGGTAAAAATACTTGAAGTCCATGTAGATAAAGGCATGAAACATGGGCAGAGAATTACATTCAGTGGAGAAGCAGATCAAGCTCCCGGTGTGGAACCAGGCGATATTGTCCTTTTACTCCAGGAGAAGGAGAATGAGGTAATGCTTTTGAGTTTCTTTTAAATGCCTTTTATTCCAGTTGTTAATATTTAAGTTAGAGATGGCTTTTCATTTAGAGTATTTGATACAGTTGCAGCTCTGGGAGAGATGGTGAATAGCTTTTAATAGATTAATATTATAGCATGTAACGTGGCTTTCATGGTGAGCCAGAAGAAACTGGGCAAGTCCTTAGCCAGAGGACAGGCAGCTTCTGCTGCCTCCTCATGCTAGTAAGAGGTAGCTTTCTCAAGTGACTTTGATACAGTAGATGCAGTGAAGAACCATTTAGGATGTTAACTTTATTCTGCTTTGCTTATGACACTAACAAAATTCTAAGTATGGCTTTTTTCCATGTCTTGTGACATGGCAGGGAACTGCTGATAAAACCTCCAGGTGGTGCTTTCTGTGTCTGCCACTGTGGTTCTGGAAATAACACAAAATGGTGATGTTGCTGATTCACTTAACAAAACAAACATTATTATTTTATACTGGTTTGGTAAGACTTACATTCACTGTATTCTGGACTATATACACTGCACTTTTGAATTAAATTGCAATTTATCTTTTCCTGTTAAAACTGATGTGGGGCAGACTGGAGGTGACTGCTCATTTTTAAATTCTACTGTTAAAAAAAATCCAGATGTAGCTATGGTAAGAAATAGTTTGTGTGTTGCTCTTGTGGAGTGGTTTGCTGTTGCGACAGAGTAGCATGGGGTACAAATTTAAACTCCAGTGGTATATTAAGGATATAGTGTTAGTTATCTGCTAATTAGGTACGTTGTAAGCTTTTCAAAGCTGTGTCAAGGACTGCTAATCTGCCAGTCTGTACTTTGTCCTAGTGCGTAAAACTTATGATAGACTTTGTGTTTTAAAATTTCCCTTGAGATGGAACTCGTGATACTGCCAGTGGACAAATTTTAAGATTTACTCTGATTAAGAATCCTGAGTTAAGTGGCCTAAAGATCACTTCTGACAGCTGTGGACTAAGTGATCAAAGTCCTGCTGTAGGTCAAGGGAGCTAAAGCAGATATATGTGAGGACAAGAGTTGAAAAACAAAGATGTGGTTTATATACACCAGTGCAGGAGAAATAGTGTCAGACTCTTGTCAGTTTTGTTTATAAGTTGATTGTGTGAAAGAGCTGTGCTGCTGTATAGGTCTGGTATAATTTGAATCTTACCTTGGTGTATGATGTGATTTGGTTTATTTTAGATGACACTTGGTCAGGCACAAACTTCCCAAGCATGTTAAGCAGTCTGAATTAGTAGAATCGAGTTCACTTCGTACAAAGGCTGTTGCCCTGACATGGAATTTTAAGGATAAATAATAATGTATTCTCAATGAGTCTGGTGGAGTTGTGATTCTAGTGATTATATTAGAAAGGATATCTCCTTTTTTTTCCAGGTGTTTCAGCGGGATGTGAATGATTTGCATATGACACACAAAATTGGACTCGTTGAAGCACTGTGTGGGTTTCAGTTCACATTTAAGCACCTTGATGGACGTCAGATTGTGGTTAAATATCCTCCTGGAAAAGTAATTGAACCAGGTAGGCTTTCTTTGTTTATGCTTTTGTGCTTCTTCAGCACTTAATCCCACCGTTGTTGTCCTGTTAACTTGAACTGAGCCTGGGGAAACAGAAAACTGTATGGAGTGAGAGTGGCTCTGCAGTAGCGCTCTCCTCATTACTTTACTTCTCTTTGAATTCCAGGTTGTGTTCGTGTAGTCCGAGGTGAAGGAATGCCACAGTATCGCAATCCTTTTGAGAAAGGGGATCTCTACATTAAATTTGATGTTCAGTTTCCTGAAAATAACTGGATTAGCCCAGAAAAGCTTTCAGTAAGTAGTTTTTCAAGCATAAATGTGGTGTCTTACTTGACAGTGTGCAAAGAGCTATGTTGTACCTCATGGGCTTGCTTTTAGTGCTTAAATTTAGATGCAAGTTCTTTTAACCTTTTTTATGGGCCGTGTGTTACATGGAAATACCCCTTGAAATACGAATTTGTGGAAGCTGTATTTAAGAGCTGTACAGATGGTAGACAGATGAGGGAAGGAGGAGAATCTTTCTGTTGCTGTGTGATAAGTTTACAGAGTGCAACTGTATTTACTGATTGCACTTTTGGTCGATGATATGTGGAGCTGTTGGTTTTCTTGAAGTGGTGTCTTCCAGTTGATACAATACTTTTAAATGACTCTGCAGTTCAGAGCTTTCATCAGCACAGACTTGTAACCTGCTCTTAGAGGTGTCTTGAAGTTGTGGGAAACCAGTCACTTTATTTAGGAGTTGTATATGCAATACTGAATGCATTTTGTTTTTTGGGGCAGGAACTTGAAGATCTTCTGCCAGCTAGACCAGAATTTCCCAATGTAATTGGTGATGCAGAAGAGGTAGATCTTCAAGAATTTGATACCACTCGTGGTTCAGGTGGTGGCCAGAGACGTGAAGCTTATAATGATAGTTCTGATGAAGAAAGCAGCCATCATGGACCTGGGGTACAGTGTGCCCACCAGTAAACATTTGTCTAAAAAGTTGCACAAGGATTTTCTTTCAAATTTTGCCTGACTTGTTTTCAACAATCCAGCTGGATTGTATAAGTAATCCAGATGAACCAATGGACATCTATTGCTGTATGTGTAACTTTTAAATTGGTCTATAGTATCTACAGAGTGTAATTTAAACTAACCACAAGCTTACATCTTCATTTTGACTGTGTAGCAGAATAAAGCACTTGAAAGGAAGACGAGACTCCTTTTCACATGGGTTTTAAGTTTGTCCTCGTATCTGTGCTTGATTTTTACCAGTTTTGTGTAGATTTTAAGTTTCATATTTTAAATTCAAATTCTACATTGTAAAGTTTGTGTACAATTTGTCCTGAGGCTTGGTATTTGGCTGCACCTGCATAAGCTGCTACAAGTAGAATCAAGAATTTCATAGCCTGTATCTATCATCTAGATGCATGGTAAATGGGCTTTGCACATAATGGGTTTAGAGCTGACTGGGAACAATGAAAGACTAAATTAGAAGTGGTTGTAAGTTTTTTTCTACCATCTTGTGAACGGTTTCTGAAATTAAATAAAAGCAGTTGGTGTATAATATATTTCTTTTGCCTTGTAACTCTTACTTTTCCAGTGGCTTTAACTAGTCTGTGTATGAAGAGACTATGTAGATGATAGATATTTTATAAACACAGGGAGGCTGAAGCTGCTTTAAGACTAGGTGAAGGTGATACAACAATTGTGTGCCACATTCAGGTCTTCCTGAAAGAGATGACTAAATGGGCACAGGGAAGGCTGCAGCCATGTCCCCTTTGTGTGAAGAAAACACAAGGATATCTAAATTCAGTCTAAAGATAACAAACCCCTTAAATGGGGAATGATTAAATTCTGAAATAATGGTGTCTTTCTCTTAGCCTTTGAATCCTATTCAAAGCCTGATTCAGCCTCACTTCCTAGAGAAATGTTTCCAGTTAAAATAAAAATTGTTTAACCTGGAAACATAATAAATGGTAGATGGTTTTGTTACTTTTCTAGTAGTTTGCACTTTGGTTTAAGTATGAAGATATTAAGATCTCCAGCTGCAGTTCTATTAATTGGCAAAAATGCCAGAACAAAGCAAAAATGTGACCTTAACTAAGGAACTGTTGTGCATGAACAATGTTGGGTTGGTAAGCTGCCTCTATAGCAAGGTTTCTCTCCTGTTTAAGTGAGAAAGTTGAAGCTCTACTTTTCTTTACAAATCTGAAGTGTGATTTATTTAGTTATTTCTCTGATAGTTGTTGACATTTTATTGATGAGGTTGGAGGGACAAACTCCAAGGGTTTCAATGTGCTTGGGTAGGCATTGGCATTTGAGTGTTGCTGAACATCCTTGTTATAGACTCTAAAAATGAAGCAAAAATAAATACTGTTTGATCTGTATTTCAGTACTGGCTTATGATGTGGCATTCTCTAGTGGGTCTTTTCATTTATTAAAACTTGGGGTTGCTTTTTGTGAAGCCATGGTTACTGACTGATCTCACTAAGGAGTCAGTCCTTGTAACCTGCAGTGCTTGAACAATTACAACACCTGTCTTCAGCTTGTAAGTCCTTGCAAAATGGAGTAATACTCTAAACCTTTAATCCCCATCAGATTGGTTTTAAGAGAGGAAGGGATTCATGGTAACTTTTCATATAGCTGATGTAAAGGGCTGGAGGAAGAGCTGGTCACTGCAGGGCAGTTCTGCTTCAGTCCTCAGCTGGCATTAATTTGGGCTCCTGCCAGCAGCACCTGATAACAAATTCTAATTTTACCTGTCATCTTGCACATTACTGTCATGTCATACACAAGACTGGAAATAAATTTTATTCCTGTTAGATTAATGTATGCTACCACATAACTAAAACTAAAGTGTCTTAAGGCTGCTCAAAAATTTAGTACATTCTACTTCGGGTTATTTGTGAGTTGAATATTAGAGAAACTTACTTCCTATATACCGCCTCTTACAGTGCATTTTGCTGTGAACTTAGTTAAAATCTAACCTAAGCCTTTTATAAAGAAAAAGTAGCATTTTCTTCTGCTTTGGTATCATTCATAACAGGAATTTAATAAGACACATCACATGATATAAAAGCTTATAAAACATTTACTGGGCAGTATACAGCTTTATTAAGACATAATAGACATAATTTCAACACTTTGGAGGCAGCAGGCACGAGCAGTCACGAATGTTTGGTAGTCACAGGACAGTTCCATTAAGTTGGTTTAGGTGTTACCTTTCCACATAGTACAGTCAGCTCACTCTGAGGGGGGAAAAATTCATTTTAGCTCAAGCTACCCAAAAGCAGTTGGAAGAAGAAAGGTCCCTACTGTAAAAGCAGGCAGTGAGCACTCACTCCCCACTGCCTGCCTACAGAGGCTGGGCCAGAACAAAACAACAGAATCTACAGAACAGCTGTCAGCCCTCTAGCTTGACTCAGCTGTGCTGGTCTCTATACCTGCACGACTGTAAATGGTTTAATAGCTCTCATGTCTCAATAGATTTCCGTTTCTTCAAACAATAGCCCAGGTACCCTCATCTTCAGGAGGGCTGGGCAGTATGTGCTACAAAGCTCTGTTCCACTTTATTTTGCTTCATAACCATTAAGGCAGTTCCAGTTCAACTGCAGCAGAGAATTACCAGGTGTATGGTTCTTAGTCAGCAAGGGACAGAGAATAATTACTTGTAAGAAGAATCAAAACGGGGCTGTAGCTTTGTCAGCCTTTGTGAATGAGAGATAGAGAATGGCAGTTTGGTCACATGGTAGGACAGCCATCAGAGAACTGCAGAAGGAAGAGTTTTTGCTCCTGTGGTCCTCCAGGCTATCACCAAACTGCACATGCTTATGTAAGTGCAGTTACTTTTACACATGATCCATGTGCAGCAGTTCTTCCCTCCCTCTTCCTCCCTCCAACTGATGCCAACCAGTTTAGGGTTAAACTCCAAAGAGTTTAGATTTCCATTCATGACAGAATCTGGCATGAATGCCTGGGCCCAGGTGTCTGAACACACAGATCTGTAAGCTCCTCGCTCAAGCTTACCACCAGGTTATGAATGTGTTGTACTGTGTCCTGATTTAGGAGCTGCACATCGATGTTACGGAGGTCTCCACCAGCTGTACAGAGTGTCTGTGAAGAGAAACAATTATAAGATGAAAAGATTTTTCTTGCATGCCCAGCTTCTCTGGAAGTCATGCGCTCCCCCTGTACATTGCAAAACTTCAGCAACCATTTTTCCTTTCGTTCAGCAGCATCTCATTTAGGAATAGCAAGAGCTATCACTATCAGACTATTTGCACTGATGAACTACTGTAACTTGAAAATTTTAAAAGAAAAAAGATACCTGTCCATCAGCCAGGGGTATGTTGACAAATGGAACACTTTTATGTTGGGGTACTGATTTACTTCTTTTTAACATGCCTTGAACTCTTCCACTGGCAGGTAAAGTTCTTGAGACAGTCTGTTGTAATCCGGCACTAGAATACAATGAAAATGTTACTCTGAGGTTAACTTTCTATGCTCTGTTGGAAATTTTTAAGCATGAAGCAAATGCAAGTAGTAGGAAATACACCTAGGAGAGAGGTAATGATGTTTAAGTATTTCCTGTTCTGCCAGGAGACTACAAAAATCCAGCCATGGGCAGCACTCATGGGTAATGTTTTATGACCCTGCCACTGCAAGCCTGTAAGCCTGTGACACAAGATGACATTTTGGCCACTCAGTAACAAGAATATCTACTCTCCAATATCAGCAGTGAATGTTTACAGTTTTGGAAAGAGGAAACTTCATGCCTCAGGGCTTGAGATAAGACATGTGCTGTATCTGTCTGCTACAGAGGGAGATATCAATAAATACCAAAGCTGCTACCTCTCAGAGGCACAGGACATACCTTATGCCATGCAGAATTCCTAAGTTTTCATTATACAACTGTTGTTATTTTACTTTTAAAATGTAAGATTTGGGTGTGTTCTGCATGGAAACAAGCCTCTGACATTTATAGCAGGCCAAGGTGAAACTGAACCACTTACTGGTTTGAGGACCTATTTAAGTTGTTCACCCCCTCACTTGTGCCAAAAGCAAACTCTGTAGTGTATGGAGAATGATACTAACTGAAAATCTTCACTATTTAAGATGCCAAGAACTGATTATCAGTGTATTTGGCTGAGGGGTTTGTGGTGATTGGTTTATTTTTCTTTTAACAAAGCAATATTGGTGACATTTTAATCAAGGCTGGGCTCTGAGAACAAGTTTGAGATGTAAGTCTGTAAATAGTGAGAATAGAATTTATATGCTGTAAATACTTTTTTTTTAAACTGACTTTGGACATCAAATCCTGTGCCTTTATGATAATGTAAGTTAACACTCACACCAAAGCAGGAGGTGTAACTGGTTTGGCATCCCTACTGTCACATTTAGTGGCAAACCACAGAGATCTGTTACCTCTAGATTGATAATAATATAGATATATAGTGTCTTGGTGTTGAACCAATTTATTAAGAACAAACTGAAAACCCCTTACCTTCTAGCTCCCTTTGGAGTGGCTTTGAGATTTGTGGCACTGCAATGAAAACAAAGAGACTTAGCATCCTTCTGCAAGCTACACTAGCAGAAGAGTAAACAGACACACACACACAAAAAAGTTATTAGTTTTGTGTTTTGTTAGGAGTTTTATTTTGTTGGTTTACTATTTCTTCTTATATCCTCCTCATGTACTTCTACTGTAAAGTTTTAGCTAGGATGAAGGTAGACAGCCAGTGGATTAGAGAATGGTGAAGTGCCCCATGACAGGGATCTAGTGTGAAAAACACAGGTGAAATAGCCCTCCTGAGGTGAACATGACATAGTGGGAGCTAAACCATACAGGAACACAGTAATAATTTATGTTATTAGGCAAAGGTGGGCTGCAATACCTGAGTTAGGTGTTTATTACAGAACAGTTCAGTAGTACTAGCACAGCAAAGATGCTTTCCTTACATGCTCTCATCCTTTAGTATTTTTGGGAATCTGCACTGCTCCCTAAGTTCAGAACTGTGCACCCTTATGCCTTCATCAGCTACAGGTGCTTTTCTGTTTGGGTTCACATCACCACAGTGCATCTCAGTCAGGTTATGGAAGAATCCTTATCAGATGTATTCCCATTGAGCTCAAATCTCAGCTACTATACTTGCAAATAATTGTGTTCAGCATCTTCAGCACTCACAAATTCAAGTGAGTTAAATAAGCTATCAAAGGTCAGTCTTACCTAGAAAGAGAGTTTAGTTTGCCACTTAAACCAGAGGCCAAGGAAACCAGCGACCTGGTTTTGGAAATCTGAAAAAATTATATATATAAGGCTGCAGTTAAAAAAGGTGGCATTTGAAAGCAAAATTATAGGTATTTGCAGGAAACAATACTGTAAAAATTCCCTGTTGAAAAAGGGTAGTTAAACCCCATAGTGCTGCCTTTTATATATGTATAAAATACCAAATATGCATTCTAAAACAAGTTTCATAATGCCAAAACATATTTATTCCTACTGAAGTTCTGTATAACCAATCACCTGTCTAATATACACCCTTCCAACTTGTAAGCCTTTTTACAGTAGAAGTCTGTAACTGCACAGAAGCTTTTTTGTATTTGTTGTCATCTTGTTACATCAGTGTCTGCCTGAGGAGCTACACTGCACAGACAGACTGAGGTGGCAAAACTAAAACACTTGATTTGGTTTAGAGATGAGAATGCACTACTCAGTTATAGAAGAGGATGGAATAAACACAAGGTTGATTTTTAAAATAATAAAGTTTCAACAAAATGTGATTCCTCAAACCATCAAGACTTACTGGGAAGTCAAGAGAGAATGACTATGCCAGTACTTGCCAGCCTTTGTGAATTAGTCACTAGAAGTGCAGATACCATATTTTATCATGAAAATAATTTACTGTTTGGCCTTGCTTAACTTTAAATATGTTACATTTAAAATAACTGACTTTTCCAACAGACAGCCTGGTCATGGATCTAGCAGGGTTTGTGGCAGGTCAGAACTGATTAAGTCTTTATGTTTTTTGAATAAAAACAGAATAACTTACTTTTTTAGTTATTTTCTTTGCAGAACTGTGCTTGGCATCTTCATATTCAACAATTGTAGTTACCTTAACTAGAAATGTATTAGCAAGACAAGGAAAATAAAGATCTCATGAAGAGCACAAAACACCACTTCAGCCTTGTGTTTGAAGCCTGTTTCCCTCCTATGGACAGCTTTGCCCCTCTGCTGCCATCCAATGTCATTCACCTGGGACACAGGTCAAAGCAAACTCTGTGTGTTCATCACAGGCACTGGAACACACAGGACACTTACAAGACTCCAGATATTCCCTCAGCCCCCAGACAAAACAGAATTACATCCCAGTGGTACTGTCCTCCTTACTACATTTTTGGAGATACGAAGAAAAATGGTGTTTTTCTTACAAAGCTTAATGGGCAGAATATCAAGGGAACCCTAAGAAAAGAGGGGTGACTTTCCTAGCTCTCTAGCTATACTGTAAAGCCTTAAATCTGTCTCTTCTCACCATTTTGCCTCATAAATACAAAGGACAGAAGCTCTTATCTCATGCTTTAAAGTACCTCTATGGTAGCATAGCTCATGATCCTCCACACTGAATTTTGGGGGGTCTGTTGTGCACATTTCCCTCTTGTATTCTTCAGGCTTAACATTCATTTTACAAATGCTTAGTTCAAACCAGTAAAGAAAAAGAAAATATAAGAACCACAGGCTATATATTAATGAGTTGACCTGCCTTTTTTGCTGTTGGTTTTCACCACTTTGGGATTTGGCGTGTCTTCTAGAGAGCAGCTAGTCTAAAAAAAATGTTTACCCAACAAGGGAAGGTTGTCAGATTTTTCCCAGTAGATGCATATTATGTTACAAAAGGCAGTGAACTAAAAGGGCATGAAAGCAACTGAGAGGAAGTGGGATTGGCTAAACACCACTTTGGGGTTTTTTTTGAAACATCTGAATTTCTGCCAGCAGATGACCCTAAAACTTCAGGCAATGTTCATAACTGCACCATGGCTGGCTGTCTAGTCTTTTCATGTCTTCTTCTATTTAAACACACAGCCAAACAAAATCACTTGTCTGAAGTATTTACAGCAGGGACAGAAGAATTCTATCCTGTAAACAGTGATAAAATTTGAAAACACACACTTACCACTGCAGCAGCAAGAGCCACTTCCTCCCGCCCTTGCAAGTCTGTAACTCAAGAAATTATAACTTATTTAGATACTATTACTTGCATAATTTTTATCTTCAGATTCCTATCTTATGGGCTTGGAAGCCAAACAAGTAATTCAGGATTACAGTGGTTAAAATAGATAACCCTAGGTCAGCAGATGTGTTACATTTGAACAAGATTCCAATCTTGTAGGACTAGTCACTCCTACAAAACAATGAAAATCTAAGGCCATTTCATTATTTAATCCTTGAAAGAATCCTGAGTGTAGTCACACAGGGTATCCACTGAGTTACAAAGAGCCACCACCTGCACACTGCACTGCAGACAGTTAATGCTCTTGGGCAGAAGTTTCTCCAGGACACCAAAATACATACTCAGCCTTACAGTAAACTCGTTCTTCAGGAGGTTCAGGTTTGAGCTCTGTGTGGCCCTACAATTTCCAGCTGCAAGGTAGATTCCAGAAACATCAGTTCTTACCAGAATATACATCTGATGCTGAGTGTACACATCTTAAACCTCTGCATCAATGGGAGTTAAACTTCTTTCCTTATCATCACAGGTCTATGACTAGATTAGAATGGCTCAGGAGAGTTCAAATTGACAAAGAGAAAATAATCTCTGTGGCTAAGGGTAAACAAGATTCAGGTGAACAAAACTGCATATTTTTACACACAGAAAACACTAGGTTTGTAATTTTTTTTCTTGTCTCTTTAGACTTCAAATAAGATTACTTAAGTGCACACAGAACAGTACTGTCCTGACTAGTCACCAACTACCCTGTGTTACACAGATCAGACTACTTAAACATGAGTGCTCACCGAGCATCTGCTGGGTAACAGCACTGCTGATCTGCTTAAAATACAGGGCAGACAAAGCAAACCTTTCCATGCAAGCCACCAGGTTCCCAGGTTTTCTCCCGTACCCCCGGGCACATCGCTGCCCGCACCCCGGGCACAGGGCCACGCACTCTCACCGAGCACCTCTTTCCTCTTCATCTTCCTGACGGCAGCCGGCATCGTCAGCAGCTCCACCGCGAACGCCTTCTCCGCTGTCTGCAACAGCGAATCGAGCTCTTTCTTCATCTCCTGGATGTGCTCCTTGGCTTTAAAACAAAACGCGCTTTTATTGCCATGCGTGTTGCATGTTTCCAAGCATAAGCACTGCAAGACCGCACTACAAAAGAAAGTTAAACCAGCGATTTATCCGGAGAAATCCGATCCGGGAGCCGCAGCGCCTGGAGCCTCCATCAGCTGCCAAGCCGGGGCGCGGGGCAGGCAGCCATACCCGAGGGCTCTCCC
>VWYP01029047.1:420288-517419 GCA_013400435.1 Pycnonotus jocosus
CCGCCGAGCCCCGGGGGCCCCCCCGCCCCGCCCCCGCCGTTCCCTCCCCATCCCGGGCAGCCCCGGCCCTACCTTGCTGGTCGAAGTCGCTGAGGAAGAGCGCGATGCGCTGCTCCTTCTTCTTCTGGGAGAGCGCGGCGCGCTGGTCCCTGTCCCGGGGCAGCGCCCCGCGGTCCGGCTCCACGCCCGAGTCGCTGCTGCGCCGCCGGCACGGGGCCTTCCCCGGGGCCATGGCCAAGAACCGGCCCGAGCCGTGCCCGGAGCCGCCCAGAGCGGGGCCGGCCGGACACACCCCGGGGCGGGCAGGGTCGGGGGCCGAGCGGAGCCCGCGGTGCCCCGGCTCCGTCAGAAGGGAGGGAACGGCGTGAGGGGAGCGGGGGGTGGCGAGTGCCCCGCCTCGGAGCGCTGGCACACGCGGTGACAGGACAAGGAGAAACGGGTACAGATTGAAAGGGGGAAACTGAGCTGAGATAATACAGAGAAATTATTTACTGTGAGGGTGGTGAGACACTGGAAGCCAGGGAGGTTGTGGATGCCACGACCCTGGCAGTGCTCAAGGCTAGGCTGGATAAGGCCTTGAGCTACCGGGCCGTGGGGGAGCTGCCCGTGCCCAGCCGGGGGCGTTGGGACGAGCTGACCTTTAAGGTCCATTCCAACCCCTCAACATTGTACGATTCTACGATTTAATGATGTTTGTGCCCTGGCAGGAGCTGGGCAGGCTCACACACCCAGACATACAGACACACACACACTCTAGGTCCTGGCGGCACAAAGGCACTGTGCTGTTTGGGTCCCCGTTTGGAGCAGCCCCGGGCACACAGCAGCAGGTGAGCGTTTCCATCCCCGGGGAAAGTGACCAAAGCCGGGCTACCCAGGGCTGGGGCAGGCGGTGCTTGTGCTGCCAGGGCTGCCCCAGGTGCTGGGAATCCTCTGTGCTCCAAAGGAAGGGCCCTGTTTCAGAGCTCAGCTTTGGGTTTAGCTAAATTACTGCTGTTCAATGTGCAGAACGTGCAGGGTTTCAGAGCTAACCAAGGGAATAACCTGCTCTGTCCAGTGCAAATGGTTACAGCTTGTGCAAATTCTGATCAGGTGAAGACAGGATTTAATAAACACATAGTAACAGGGAACATTAGCTTGGCTTCACCAAGTATTGAATATATAAAAATATTCAAATCCATATAGTTAAAAATAGAATTCCTTGAAGAAACTTGTCTTGTTTGTATCTAAATTTAAACACCCCTCCCAAAACAAACAAACAAACAAACAAACCCCACAAAACCCCCCACAAACCCAGAGGTATGAGTATCTTGGGTTTTGTACAAATTCGAGCAAGGAACTGTGCATTTAGATAATGCTTTAAAACACTAGTGGTTTTCACATGGTGTATATGGATGCTGCAAGCTCCCTGAAGTGAGTAGCTTTTACTGTATCATATGCATCTGGCACATCTCCTGAGCCAAATGAGACTATGTCACTCAAAAAGAGCTGTAAAAATCTGACAATTCATAATATAAGCATTTGAAATCAAATCATTTTCATGTTTGTAAAACAAACAACATATTCCATTTCCCACACCCCCACCCAAAAAACCCTTCCAGACAAACAGGTAGGTGTTTCTGTTCCAGAAAACACTCAAAATCCTGATATAAAGAAAAGAATATCCTGCTTTTGGTGCTTCTGGGATATGCAGATATGTTTACGGAAGCATAATTCCCTAAATTCTGTTTTCTTTGAATTTACCAAACACCACTAAAGTAATTCTGAGGTGTCACTGCAAAAAGACAAGATAGTGTTGCTCTGGAAGTTTAATCTCCTACAAGCCAGGTAAGAAGTTTTTAAAAAAGAGAACCGACAACACCAAACAAACCCCTCACCAAAGCTTTCAGGATGCAGTTGATCAGCCTCAGCTGCCTGGCTGATCCTCTCTGTGAAGAAAAAGTCTGCTTGACTCGTGGTTACAACTCCTTACATTACAGGATTAATTATGAGCATAAACTTGCCTAAGAATATCTATATTTGCAGTTCTGCCCTGGTAGGGAATAGTTTTGTGGTAATATGTTGGACAAATGTCAAGTCCATAAACTGGAGTGATGCAAAAATTCATGATCTGGTACATGGGTACAAAATATTAGTAAATACTGGTTTGAACATGGGATTAAATGTGTCATAGTGCAATCCAGCTGGTGTTGCTCCAGTGACATAGAAAATGGAGAAGTATTACTATTTTTTTAGCATGTGCTTTATTATTTGGAAGTCTCATACATCTGAAGTACTGTTATAAGGAGCACCTGGAGGAAGATCAAACCTAGAAGCATGCATTTGAAAGGAAGGATTGTCTGTTATTAATGAAATATTTCAAAGACATGGAAAACAAGCCTTTTTGTCTTAGGTTTACAGGATTGTTCCACAAAAATGCACATTAACCTTATCACAATACATACAAATATTGTGGATGGACAATAGAAATCACCACCCTTCCCTATGAGATGCATCGAGAATAAATTGTTATCCCTTTAATGTCAGAAACAGAAAAGGCACCATAATAGAATGTTTAGAAAAAACTCATTTTATGCCATTATATTTTGATTCAAAAGTATAAGAATTGCTGTCCCGACTTAAAACAAAAAGCCTTTCACACCTGTAAATTATCATTATAAACTTGTAAATCTTTACATTTTTTCCAGAAGTATCAGGTGCAAATGGAAGGCAAATATAAAATCTATTGACTTATTAGATTACAAATACTACCCCATGAAAAAGCCATAGTTACAAAAATATAAAAAATATTCTAACTCCCATTGTTAGATCTTAGTTTCAATCTACACTGCATTAAGAGTCCAAAGCCAGATCTGATTTGGACACATTCCTAGAGTAGGAAAGTGCTGTTTGTCTTATTTTCACATCATTATTCTGACCTCCTCCCCCAGTTTTGCTTTCTGGGTTTGTTTTATTAGTGCATATTAAGGATGCCAAGTGGAGAGTGCTGACAGGTTGTATTTTTCAATGGATGGTAGCAGCAGAAGTGTTCTCAGCGTGCTCTCCTCCCAGAAGTGCGCTGCTCTGAGGAGAAAAATGTATTTTTTTCCCCAGTCCTCCACAGTAGCTTTGTGTAGCAGCTGTGCCATTTTCATCCATAACCTGTGAGCCCTGGCAAGTGATTGAGAGGAATAAATTCTTCTCACAGGCCTCAGGAAGGAACTGGGAGAAGCTCACCCACTGCTAATGCTGGGTCACAGACTGGGCTGCCATGGCAAGGACAGTTATTGGCAACATCTCATCTTCCTCACATGATGAATTGGCACAGGTTTATCTGGATGGTGTTTCTCTAGCCCTTGGCTTTAGTAAGCTGGATCAGCACAGGGTGTTGAGCTAGCTATAACAGCAGCCTCACAAAGTGCCAGTAGACATCAAAATGAGTTTACTTCTAAATAAGACCGTAAAATGATGACTAGGTTGAATATTATATTCTTGATGAATAAACTCTGTCAATGCTGAGCCTAAGCCTGACAAATGCTAATGCTTTCACATCTGAATACTGAAAGCTCTGTTCCTTTAGCCCTTTATCAGAGCTAGCAGAAGGTGTCCAGCTTCCAGCTCTAGAGAAACAGAAGCTGTCCTTTGTTTTGCAGGGAAGCTGGCAAAGATTAGTGGAGTCACTCAGCTGTACTCCTAGATAGCCACCTTGTTTAGCTGGGCTTTGAAAAGCACTCAGGGTCATTCAGCCAGCAGTAGGACTGTGGAAGATTTAAGTGTCAGCTGTACTATCATTATTTTTATGCTTGGTTCAAGGCATTTTCTTTTAAATACCTTCTCCTTCATTAGAAATCAGCCCCAGCATTTCTTCTGGTAACAATGTGTCAGTCCCTGCAAGTTCCAGCTGGATTTTGGCCAGCTAGAGGGGCTGTGTGATGTTTCCCAACAAATGTTGCCCCCAGACAGAGCAGTTCTGAAAGGGCTGTGTTTTACCCTGCTTAAAAGGATTGACTGTACTCACATCTGCTTTGGGACAGTAACTTACTCTGTTCCATGTGTATAAAAGATGTGGGTTAACAGGAGACTCCTGGAGTTGTTATGGCAGGAAGCGTTCAGTGCTCTTATGCTGGGATCATGTGTTGGACAGCACAGGAAGAAGATTGTATTCCTTTTCATGTTTCAGTTTCATAAAAATATGGTTCAAGCAGACACTACATTCACTCCTCTGATCCAAACTGTATAGTCAATTCCAGCTATGCTGGGATGGCAGGATTTCTTTTCAGCAGAATTTCAAAGGTATCTGCACATATCTGCTAAAGATTTTTTTAAATAAGCACGCTGTCCCTACATGCTTGATCAGGTTTGGAGAACACTTCACACTTAACAAAAACAACAAAAATTAGACCAAACAATACTTATAACATAGGAGTTTGGATTTTTGTTTAGTAGAATTTTAAGATGGGAAACACATTCCTATTTAACAATTGAACTTGTCATTTCCATTTTGTAAAACATCCCCCCCGCCCATGACAGTAGCAATTTTAATGAGCAATTCCTTTCCCCAACCTATTGAATTAAAAGTTCACAAATGTAACTTTCAATCAAGGCACAAAAACATTTACTGACTCTTTCTTCTCACTGCTTTCTTCACCTTCTTCCCCTCAAAGAAAAAGACTTGGTGTAACAATGTCTTCTACACCAGACATAACTTTAATAGTCCAATAAGTTGTAGCAGTATCTGAGTCTGGTTCTATCTATTTTGAATTTAGTTAAATTAGATAAACAGCACATTCTCAGCACATCATTGTTCGTTGTCTGCATTTGCCTTGAAGGGGAGGGCATGAGGGGGGAAAAGCCACAGTAGTTTCATGCATATTTTTCAAGAAACTTTATGTGGAAGTCTTTCACTTTCTCCAGTAGGATCTTCAGCTTCTCTACTGGAGGAAGAATGGTCATTCTGAAAAATAATATTTAAAGAAATAAAAGAACTAACTCATATTGTCTTTAGAATCAATTAAACTCTGATCTTTGCACAGATCTTGATTAATCTCAAGGCATAGCAAGTGACACGGTAAGTTTAACATCTGGTTTGATGTGATTCTCTCATTTTTTTTGCATTTATACTTTAATTGAACTATAGTATAAACTAGAGCAATTTGTTTCTATGGGTTAGAATACAGGAATTCAAGAACTGTCAAGATTATCAGTAAGAAATAACACCAACTCAGTTTCCACAATTGGGCAGTTATGGCAAATTATACCCAGTTTTTGAGCTTTAAGAATTGTCAGTTATGAGTAAATGTACATTTTTTCTTTAATTAAAAACTGAGTTCAGAAGCATTAAAACAATGCAACATCCCATTCTGCATGTTTTAGTCTCCTTTTCCCTTCTTCTGCATACCCTGAAAATCCCATGGGGTGTGGATGCCAGGCTCTGTGCTAGACCCACAGAACACAATGGTTTTCCCACACTGGTGCAGGAATGGATGCTCCAGGTTTTTCCTGGAGCTGTGTGTACTCAGGGATCTGACCTAGCTGGCTGTGTTGCAGAACTGTCAAGGCTAAAGATACCCTCTGCTGTGTTGTTTCAGACTGAGGAAGACTAAATTTTGTGATAAATTCTAGCTATCTGTGGCTTGGCTGGAGCAAAGTTCTGTTTATTGGAAGCAAAACCAACAGTTTTGGCATTAGAATATTTAGTTCAACATCTTCTTTTGGTAAAGTTACACAGAGTGTTTAAGGAGCAGATTTATAGGGAAGATACTGCATTTTTCATACAGTTTCTCCATATGGAAACACAGTTTAACCCCCTCCTTCCCCCAAAAGAATGCAGGGCAATTTCTGTAATTCCAGAGCCAAATTTAAAATTAAAGCTACTAAGCTACTACTATTGTTTGTATTCCTGGAGAAGGCATTCCAAATGCCAGTATGTAAAAATAAATTTGTATAGCTCATCTAGCATACCAGGTCTTTGACCTTGCTGTCAGTCCACAGAAACTGTCCAGGAGAAACTGAGACAACATAAACTGAAATAAAAATCCTTGTATTTAATCAGAAGAGAAAGAACTGGGATGATACTTTGCTACTGCTAATTTGCTTTTAAACAAATAGAAATTGTACCTGAAATGGTAGGTCCCTTCTCTCTGGCCAAATCCACTTCCAGGTACAACACATATTCCAGTCTCTTCCAGAAGTTTCATGCAATAGAACATATCAGGTGCCATTTTATGAGCCTAAGGGAATGGATGCCTTGGAATTACTGAAGTCAAAATATTCCTAATATATAGAATGATTGCTTTTCTTTCCCTGCAACCCAATGTTATATTATTGGTTTCTCATCCCATTTACTAAAGAAGATGAAGAACAATTGCTAATGGGGCAGTTCATACTGAATTAAATAACAGCACTTCATGGAGGAACAGAGCTGAAGAACTTACACAAAAACTGACTTCAAAAGAAAGGATTTAGGCAATTTTGTTATTCCCCTTGACTTGCTTGTAACTTTTGTCAAAACTCTGAAAGTTGTACTTGGAAAAATCTAAGGCACTGACATTTGATAAGATTAAATTAATTTGAGAACTCTGTGTTCCAGTTCTGTTGGCAGTTACTATTTTTTTCCCCCAGAATAATCTGCTGCCTAGGAAGTCCCCTGATTAATAACTATGAAAAGTTCTTAAATATATACAGGTAATATACCTAATCAAATAAGCAGCTGAAAAACAGCCCTATTTTTGTTCTCAGCTGTGCTAATAAAATTCCCTTTACAAAATGAATATTAGAAATTAGGTTTCAGAGCTCTACTTAGGAACAGAAAGACTCCATTTATTAACAGAGGTTATGTCCCAAAGACAAAAAGGTGAAATTTGTAAAGAAACCTCCAGCCCTCTTTCCCATTCCTGGTGAATGGGGCTTCTCTTGTAGGGCCAGTTGCACACTGCCACTCACACAGGCTGGTCTCCGTACCCCAGGCATGGGCAGCAATTTGGAACTGCACAGGACCAGCTCCTTGTGTGACTTGAACACAACATCCTTGGGGACATTCTCAACCTGGGAGCCTTAGCACTGGCATGAAATAACAGGTTCTGTTTTCCTCTCTTCAAATAAAGGTCATGTTATATTTAAGATCATACACAGCCCATGAAATACTGCTTTTGTACTCCATCTCTGGACATCAAAAGTGGCAGGCACAGGTGAGAGGAGGTTAAAAAGGATTGGGGTAAGAATGACTGACTGACCTTTGCTTCCTCAATAGCTTTGGAAGGAATAAAGATCCGTGGGAAAGCGTACATAGCTCCTTGAAGGGGGTTGCAGTGAATTCCTGGGATCTTGTTAAACATGTCTTCTGTTAGTTTGGCTTTTTTGGCAAGATTGTTCAAAACAGATTCCTTCTCCTGTTTAAAAGGATGATGTTCAGTTGGACACATTTCAAGTAGCAATAATGGGAGAAAAGATGGTGTTTCAAAAGGGCTTCCCCAAATGAAACACTGGCAGGGCTTTGCTGAGCTGTTAGAGCAAAACATGTTCCAAATTCCAGGTGCACTTAGAAACTGCAGTGCAAGAAGGCTTTAGCAGGGTACAAGGACAGTGTTGCAGACAGATAATAACCTGCAGAAGTCTCTGTGTGCCCTCTTCTTACAGTTTTCTTCCTTAGCATCCACTCCTGGCTCTTTCTAGAGACCATGTCAATTGAACCTTTGATTTGACTTGATAATGTAATATCTTAAGCCAGACTCAGCTTCATTTTCACAAGTGAGCAATTATACGTATACTTTAATACAGATTTTCATGTTGCTCAGTATATAGAGGCACTGGATATTTAAGAAAAAGATTGATTTTATAACTTAATTTAAACTTATATTCCTGTTTAGATGTTAGTAACAGCAAATCTTATTTAGTAAACCTTTTGTCATATTAAACAGAGGAAAAATGTTGAATGTATCAGCAAGAAAGCTAATTTAAGAATGCTTTCCTAGTATTTTTAAATGTCATACTAAGTTAATTTTCAATACACTGAATAGTTCTGTAAATTGGTGTTAATACCAGATTGTCCAAGGAGAAAGGAAAGAAAACTCTTTGGTCTCTGTGCATAATCTGAGTTCCCAATACTTAGGATAGGTTTGGGAAATGCACAAAAGAACAAGCATGTTATTGCTGACCTTTATGAACTGTGCGTAAGATTCCTCTCCAGGTACTGGAGGATTCACCACAATATCCATGGCTGCTTGTCCTGAGACTGGAGGACAAAGGCGAACAGAAAGCAGCTTAACGAGCTGTCCTTTAATTTCTGGATGCAAGTTGATGACCTCCATGTAACCTCCTCTGTAGCCACATCTGTTGCAAAGTGAACAGAAGAGACTGGTTAACCTCAAGTCTATAAATACAACAAAACAATGAAAATGACTGCAGAAGTGGAAAGACAATTGATGAGAATCTCACAATAGGTGAGATACAGCCTGTTGAAACAGCTGCCACTCTGATAATGGTTTAAGATGGAGCTGCACGACATGTCATTAAGTTCTAATATCCCATACACAGATAAAGGTGGACATGCAGCTTCTCTGGTAGGCAAGTTAACAATTAACAATTATTCTTCAGAACAAGAGCATATGGCTGTAGAAGCATACATTTCATCAAAAAATTCATTTTCTTCCATCTCCTCCTCCCCAAAACAACCAAATTCAAACATTTGTAATATTCTAGTGATTACTGAGCTGTTCCCTTGAATGTTGGAGGCCAATTTTCCTTTATCACAGGTCCAGATTGGGACTGTAGGATTTCACCTTTGTGGGACTGAGGCATTAGGTGTCTGAAATAAATACGCTTATTATTTGGTACTTTGAAAACCACTGAGTTAATCCATTACTCTGTGCTTGTTTTTCTTTTCTTAATAGTCTTTAGTTAAAATTAATAGAGGATTAATTATGATGGATTACCTTCAGGTCAGTAATATGAAAAGGCTGTCCAGATTAATGAGGAAGATGAAATTAAAAAAAAAACAAACTAAATCAGACTTACTCGCCCATGTATCCCTTAGAGGTGGAGTGAAAAGAGGCCAGCTCAACATTGTTATAGTACTCGGGTCCCATCTCATACAGAATCTTTTTGAAAGAATGAAACTGGCATCCTTCAGAGTACACATTGTCCTGGTAAACCTGAACAGTCAGAAGACATTAATGTGCTCTGTTCCCCCAACTAAGGATAAAACACGGCCTTTTAGAGAGGCAGATCTGAACTGAAGAAACAGTGCTTACACTCAAAACTTAAAAGCTGTCAGAAGACACAAGGTTCTTTGTTAAGTAGTAGTTACTGTAATGATACTTTTTATCTGATGTGACCACACTTAAAGGCTGGGCCTTTGGAAGAACAGTGAGCTTCTTTGTATGATTTAACCTTTACTTGTATGTTTAAATTGGGTTTTTCTTCTGTTTCTTCCATTTGAAGTGGTCTGAGCACCATGTAGGTTTTTAAGTTTGTTTCAGCAAAGTTTTCCTTGTGTCCCCTACACTTTCTCTCCAGTTCAAACCCAGATCAAGCCACCTGTTATACTGATCCTTTGATATTAAGAATCTTGCATGTCTGTTCATGTCTTAATATGATAACAGAGAGTCTGTTCCCTGTACTTAAAAAATACCAATACCACACATGGAACAAAATTATACCTCATAGGAGTACTCTTAGCTGTGCTTTTGAGAGAACAGGTTATTCCATTACCTCATCAGCCAGAAGGAAAAGTTTCTCTTCCCAAGCAAAGTGTATCACATCTTCAATGCACTTTCTGTTTTGCACCTGTCCTGTAGTTTGATTTTTAAAGCAAGAAGAAAGTTAGTGGAGTGAACACGTACAAATCTTTTCACCCACCACACTCACTTAGATTACCAACTTTTCAAGAAGATATCCCTCTTCCTCAGAAAAGTGCTATTGAACTTTGAGAATTCAGTTCAATAAATATGAAATTAAGAAGATTTTGGGAAGAATTATGGTACAAGGTAACTTAGTCCATCTCAAGCAAAGGGAGTGTGAGATACAGTAATCAATCAAGGCCTTATTGAGAGTACTCTGTGTATAGCTAATTATTGTAAATGCTCACATGCATGATGGTTAGGTGGGAGCTAGCTTCTCACCAATCAACATCAACTACTCAAAAAGCTAAATTCTGAGGGAGGCTTTCCACAGAGTTCTGAGTTATTACAGTCATTGCCTCTCAGAAGCCAAGAGGCTACAGGCCATGCCAGAGGCAAGATCTTTCCTAAAGTGACTGAAAGTCATTCCACAAGTCTGGAAAACTTCAGTGCAAGCAGCAGCTTCAAATGGGATCCAGTGAAGTGAATCTGCTCCCTCCTTTGTGGAGTTCCACAATACTGAAAATATGTTTCTAAAAGCAAAGCATACTGTCCTACTTAGAGCACCTACCAACCTCTGGAATTCAGCTTGACATATTTGATATGTGCTTAGGATTTGCCTGCAATGTCGAACAAATGAAAAAGGAAAGACAATGGTCTTAAAACCTCTTCACTAAAGAAAATTCCTACAGACCTGTGGGATTTCCAGGGTTGATGATGCAGAGGACTTTTGGATTGCAATATGCCTTAGCTTCATTCAAGGCACGGCGAAGTTCATTCACATTTAGAGCCCAGCAATTTTCTTCATCCAAGTAGTAGTTCACCTGGATAGCATCCAGTTCAGAGATGGCTGCTGAGTATAAGGGATACTGGGGTATAGGAATCATCACTCCTGTTCGGGATTTGCCACCTCCTGAGATCAGGATCTTTAAAATTGCCTGGGGAAAAAGTAGGAATTAAAAAAATAAAAAAGGTCATGCACCAGAATTAATAGTATACTCTGGAATAAGTTACTAAACTTCCTTCCTAAAAAAGTGTAGAATTAATGTGGATTTCTCTCCTAGAAGCAGATAGTCAAAGAGAATTATTTATTTCAAGTTGTTACTGGCTGAGTGAGGATGGTCTAAGCTTAATGGAATCTTCTCATGTCATAACATCCAAAGACTGTGCCTGATCAACTATAAAATTTAGGAAAAACATTCTGAGCACAAGGCTAGAGGGCAAGTTGGAAACAGGAATATCAAGATCATTTTTCTGCTGTGCTCTGTTGTAAGCAAAGAAGCTTTAGGTAGTTCTTGCTCATTGCCTTCCATTCATTTTATCTCATTAATCACAGGAGACCAATAAATAAAACCAGGAATTAGAATTGGGGCCTGTGCAGATTCCTCCTTGGAACAGAGAAACCTGTTTCACATTAGGAGCAACTATGTTTTCATTTTCAAGTAACAGAACAGACCAAAATCTGCATGTCTTGGGATGGAAATAAAGTCATATGTAGCTTATGCACAGAAGATAGAGGCAGAAAGGTAATGTTTGTGCTAAGGTCAGTCCAAACAATTTCCTTGTGCCTAATGTCTGGCTGATGTGGAGGCTTTTTACACATGAATTAAATAAAACAGTGCATGAGGGGCAGGAAGCAAAGAGATTTCCTGCCTTTAGAACCATGAGAGAACTCTGAAGTACAGGTGCAATCAAAGCAAGCATCCTTATCAGCACATAATTGGCATCTAAACCCCAAAATATCTCTTCTCTCAGCAGCAGTTTCCTTTAGTTTCTTTATGGTTCCAGTACAAAATCTGCTGTTCTGTGCCTCTCATCACATACTTAGCTGCTAAGCTAATGATTTATAATCAACATAATTTTGTACCCACCACTAGTTTAAAAATACCAGGCATCCAAAACATATAATCAGGACCAAATGCATATTTAAAAACTCCTTAACACCCTCTCTCCCCTGAGGTGTGAAACAATAGTTGTTTCATCTTTAGAAGGGCCAAAGAATGAGACTCGTTGTAGTGCTGACTTTACATCAGTGGTGAAATCAAAGCAGCATGGTGCAGATTAGATGTGCTGCGCTGCCATTCCTGACAAGCTGCCAGTGTCACAAACTCTGGAAAGCCAATTGCCTGCAGACCACTGGAGAGTTGCTCCTGCCGGATCGCTGTCATTCTGAACACTGCCACTAGATGGCCTTTAAAAAAGCACCTCCACCAACACACTGTCACAGGCTGCCTTCATAGAAGCCAAACTGCTGCTCTACAGTCAGTAAATGTGCCAGTGTAAAGGAGCAGTCTGACAGATGCTGGTATTCCTGCCTTAACTGAGGACCACCTTTGAACCTAGGTTGAACCCAAAACCTGAAGTTTTTCTCAGACTAAAATACACAAACAAATAAATCTTTGGGATTTTCACTGGCACTGATCTCCACTAGCAGAGTTTACTTAGAAGAAGAGCTAAGACTTCTCATCTCTGAGGTCATTCCCTCTTCCCTCTGCCACTGACTGATACCCTCTAATCTTCAGTGTTTGTGTGTCTTAACCACTAAGAACAACCATTATTTAGTTTGAACGCACTGAATCTTCTAAATTTTTATTTAGACATCTGTAGTTCATTCCATATTACCTTTACAGAAAGGTACAATTTAATGTATACTAAGAGACTTTGCACACACTTTTTAGCTGGCTCCTGACATTCACTGGTTTGTTCACAATGTTGGATATTCACTGAATGTGGCTTCAGTATCTGCCAGACCAAACTCCCAGGATTTTCTGAGACCAGAGGTTCAACAGGGATCTGTATTTGCAGAGGTAACTGATAAGCTAGAGTTTGCACCAAGGGACAGGTTTCATTTTCACACTTACAGAAATGCCATCGCTTGCTCCGGTGGTGAGATAAATATTATCTGGATCTGCAGGAACTCCTCCATCTCTTCTTTCAATATATGAAGCAACATCTTCACGGATGCAATTTATACCTTGACTTGCAGTGTAGGATCCTGTGAAAAACACAAAACAAGATGAGAATTGAATGCAATGTACATCAGATTTTATGCTAGCAAAACTCCTGAGCTATTATTGTATGGAGTATTTGTATATATAAGCCATATTTATATGGATGCCCAGGATGGGTTTACTTTTTTTTTCCCATGGACGAGGAAAGGGAGCTGGTTTGTTCATAGAGCAAAAGAACTAATTTGGAAGTAAACAAATACAATAAGTATCAGTAAAATACAAAAGTAACATACTGGATTGGTAAAAAGTGTGATTTCAAGTCTGTTTTGCAAACTGAGACAGCAATCCCATTTTTACTATCTTTCAGTTGCTTTCTTTATGTTGGAAGAACTCCTGAATGTAAACAAACTCCTATTTAAGTAATGGGAACAAGGAACAGAGGTAGTATGTTCAATAGAAAGAAAAATAACTTCTTTTAATCCATGGGAAATATAAGGGTTTTATTTGCAACATGAAAATAACATATCGTTTTCTCCCACAGTCTGAAACCAAAAAAATCCTAAACTGCTTCTCTCTTCTCCCACAGCATCTCCCACAACCACTTTTCAGCAGAAATGTCTAGAATCACCCCAATTTTATGTGCAGTTTACAGAGCACAACTAATGATTGGAAATAAAATGAGATATTAGATGCTTGTGTGCATCACTGCTGAGAATGTGCAACAAATAAAGAGTTAAAATAAGCCTAGGTCAAGGTGAGGAATGAATTCAATCTATGAAGACTAAGACTGATGGACAAAGAAGTGACAAGTGTACATCTATTTTAGAACACTGTCAGGAAGCTGCAGAATCTTCTTTGCTTGTTGGGTGGAGTGGAATAATTACGCCTGACTTAACTCTTATCACTCAGTTATCTGCTAGTAGTCTGCCTGGTAGGACTTCTGTGAAAGCATGATTTAAAAAGACAAAGAACCTTTGCAAGCACTGCACAATTGCATGGGACAAAATGGTGATTCAGGGAACAAAGTTCCCTGATGTCCTAAACATTTACTTTTACAGGACTAAAAGTTATATTGGGTCTTTGACCACAGCCTGGAGGATGCTGTTAAGGGAGGAGAACAAACCTAAGCTGCCATTCTGCCTTGTGCTCCATTGGGTGCTGTCCTATCGCTCTGAGGATATTCAGAACATTGAATTGCACTGTACTTCTACACTTAATTGTACTCAGTTGATGGCTTTGACTAGAACCTGTGTTTGCACTGTGGGATGCAAATAAATAAACCCAACCCAAAAAGCTGCATATATATTTTTATATACAGGAGAGATGTCTCAAATGCCTGGAAAGATATGCCAGTTATCCCACATGCAAAGTAAGTGGTGTTAGTAGAATCTCAGAGTGTTTGGACACAAGAGAAGCTGAGGACACATCTGAGCCTTCATCCATGACCTGGGAGTAGTGAGACTCAAAACCATGAGTAGAGTTTTGCCATATGAACGTTCACTGGCAGTGAGGGTATTCTACTTCACTTCCAGAGGAAATTTCATATTCCTATTAACTTTACAATTAATATCTTTAAATAAGCTGGTATAGATATGGGGTGTGACAGTTCAAATGGCTTTGACCATATATAGTGATTTCACCTTTGTGTTGAATTGACAAATTTATTGAAAAATAAGGTTTTGAACACAATACAGTGGGGCCAGTTTTTAATCTCTGTTTTTTCATAAGAAAGGAAATTTCTCCTTCTCAAGCATGAAGGGAACAGCAGTAAGCTGTCAGACCACCAACAATGTGATAGGGGTGACTTCCTTTCAGTTGCACGTCCCTGTGCCTCTGACTGCGTGTTTTGGGATGCTGTATAGAGGCTGATGAGCTCCAGAGGCCAAGAGGAGGGGCTGACACTGTACTGGAGACAGGGAGGCTGGAGAGGGGGCAGAAACCAGTACAGCACACCAGTAAAGTCTACAGTGGTTTTAGTTGTCAGGAATTTATAGGTACAGTTGTTCTTGGCATAAGTAATTTCAAGATTAAAAACCATTTAGACTCCAGTTACTTACAGAACCTCAATTTAGCCACTGAAATTAACAGGGTGTGTTCAGAATTATCATCTTATTTGAATACTGCAACTGTTTCAGGTCTACTTCCTCAGAATCTACTGAGCTAAGAGAAATGATGGGAAATGTGTGATCTTCTGAAGAAAAGGAACATATTTCTGAATATTATGCAAGGCTGAATTCCTCACATTTTCCTCCAACATGTGGCTGTGGTCTCCCACGCCACCATGCCCTTAAGGGGAAGGGAGCACCAAGGGCCAAGACTGATCATTCTGAGAACTCCTTCCACATCCTTGAATCTGAGAATCACTACAAAGAAAGACTGAGTCAAAATTCAAAAGTATCCCCAGCAACTCCTATGTGCCAACAGTACTATGTGGATTTATTGTTTCACAGTAAGACAGGAAACTGATTCATTGAGCTAGAGGAACTTCTCAGTTTTGATAAATGTGTTTTTAATGGTCTGTGTTAAAAGACAAACCAACACAAAGAAGGTGAAGATAAAATACATTCTGTACTAGACTGTGTTGTTAGGAATAGTCCAAGCCTGAAATACTGCTAATACAATCACTGTTTATGTTTTGTTTATTTTATTATGTTTTGTTTATTTTATTAAGTTTCACAGCACCCACTCTCAAAATATACCAGTGCAAATAGGCACTGCAATCACAGATTAAGAAATATGCCAATTACTGTAATAAGTCCTCTGAAATGTCATTGTTTGCCTACTTGAAAGAAGGTAAGTGTGCCAGATTCTTTGCTGCACCAAGCAGCTGTAGCAGTATCTGCAGAGTAGAAATTCTCATGGCATTTGCCAGGTAGAGGTAGGCAGCACAATCATTAGATGAGAAAGAAAGTGTCTCTTCCATTTCCTTTCTACTGAATATGCAAAGTTTGTACTTATGTGGATATGACGTGCACTCTTGTAGGAACAGTGGTTGTAGAATACAGCTCTGTAGTTCTTTCAAGAGTTATTTTACCTTGGACAAATAGAACTTTGACACCTTCAGTTAGGTAAAAGACTACCACCTTTCAGCAGTGTAGCCTTCCTTTTGCACAGGATTATCACCTTGATACCTGAGTTTCTGATATCCCAGAAAACATACTTGAACTGAAGGTTCAAAATTAGGATCCAGGAGTGTGCACTGGATCATCTGAGATGGACATACATTGTTTGTTGACACCAGCATTACAGGGACAGTGGACTCGTTGGCAGAGGAACAGCTGGAGAAGGTAAAACTGTCAAACCCTCCACCCAGTCTTAGCAGGAGACACAGAGCCCTGATTAAGAGATGTTGTACCAACAGAACAGAGCCTCATTGATACTCTCTGCCGCTTTCCTGGTACAAAAAAATCTCAGCATTCCATTTAGAGTTATGCCTAGATGTTATTGTGGAGAGGGCTCCTTAGATGTATAACCCTCACCTTCTGCTCTGTGACAAGTCCTGCCACAAATTGGCACCATTGGTCACCACCTGCAGGTCACACTGCAAACCTGCCCCCATCAGCTGCAGGTATTGAAATCCCCTTTATTGTTTCTAACAGCAACAGGAGCAAGTGGAACAGAGCCTTACCTAAGCTGTTTCCTCCACAGCCCTGCAAGATCCGCCTGGCGCGCTTTTTGGCGTCCTCTGGAAAGCTTGGGCTGTCCAACAGGTTTGGGTATGTACACAGGGCCACTACCTGGAGTGCCAAGAAAATGTCAATTGGCCAATTTTCAGTGGTTGTTTTAAGGTGATGATATTTTGTTAACTTTCTTTGGAGATGAAGATCACAAATACTGGCTAGTTAAGAAACAGGTGAAGAATTTGCAATTGGTTTTTTCCAAGGGTTGTGCTCACGGAAGAGAAAAAATCTTATCAGGTTCCAAGTTAAGCTATAAAAACAGTTCTAGAATTATTAACTATTTGTATTACAGACAGTAAAGATTCCAGATGAGCTAAGCATAGTGCAAACACAGTAAAGCACAGTTAGTTATTCCTATGTTATCTCTAAGCAGCTCTATCCTCCCCTCTTTGTGTATTACTAGCCCACTTTTATTGAGAAGAAATAAAGACTTCAAATATGGAGCAGAACTGAGAAATACAATCAAATTGTGAAGTCATAGTGGCATGTTCTTCTCCAAAATAACTTCTAGTTCTTACTGATTTGAATTAATGGGAAATATTTAATTTAAAAAGGAAGTGGTGATACAGAACACAGTAAAAGTAGAAACACAACCCAACAAAATTAAGTTAATGAATGAATGTAAGACACAAAGAATTGAGAGGTCTCTCTTGAGATCAGTTTAATTTATTCCAGTCTCTCTCATTTTTATGCTTACATGGTGTAATATGGATAGGCTGTTGTCATCTTGTGGGACAATGACAATGAGTTAATCCATATGTGAACACAGTCATGGGGAGAAAGGATTTTCCATTTTATTTAATAACACTGGAATAACCTGTAATACATTTGAATAATGTATAAGAAGCTCAAGTTTCCCTAGTCTGCTGCATAGCTGGATTTTATAACCTCATCACCTGGACCCTCAGTTTGGTAAGACTTCCATTTGTCCCACAACTTTCTGAATTAACATTGTTATAGAAGAAGGATTTTACATGAGGATGTGAGGGATGCTCAGTAAATAAGATAATACTCCTTTTAACCTTATTTGTGTTTTAGGAATAATATACAAATATGAATTCTATTGTAATCTTTCCTAAAAGTTAACCTACCAATTAGCTTGCCCCGAGGTAAAATGTGCAAAATGAGACAAGTGGTTGAACCCAGCTACGTGCAGATTTCAAAGTATTTTTTCAGATGAAGAAAGGCTTCTGCTTTTTTCTTTAAAGAGAGCTACTTCCTTTCTTGAAGAGCCTTATTGATAATGAATGTGCTGACTGATAACACAGAAGTGGCAGGAAAAAATACGGGTGGGGAATGATATGGAAACATGTATGATGTATTAAAAGAGGACAATCAGCAAACAATAGGACTTTGGCTCAAAAATAAACATTTTTAATTCTTTACCAAAGAACTATTTCAAATTTAATTGCATCTAGGGAATCATTTATATTAATACCTATATCAGACAGCTTTAAGGCATTCTAATAAAAAAATGAATAAATATTTCATAGTAGTCTTACCTGACGGAGGAAGGTGATTGGTCTCTGTCCCATTGCATGTGCATCTCCAATGTTGGCTTTAATCACTTCAGTAAAAGGTTTCTTGATTCCCTAGAAAGGGACCATTCAGAATATTTTGTTAGGGCTGAAGTAGAAGATTCTTTTTTAGTATCTGTCATGTGGCTGCAACTAAACAGTGCCTGATCTCAGAACAGCTACAGTGTTTAATGTAAAGCTTAATGCATTTCTTATACAATACTGCCAGTAAATCTTAAATGGTTTACAGAAATTGTGTTGACTGTGAGACATTTTTAAATGATAGGCTGGCTTTTATTTTTCTGCTAGCTGGAAGTAAGAGACTGACTTGGCTGGAAACTAACATTGAAGTAGAAAAGATGAAAAAAGGCATTTTGAATTGTCAGTATTAGAGCAACTTCTTTGAGACACCTAAGGGAAGGATGGATCAGTCAAGAAGCTAAAAAGACTTCAGGATATTTGAGAAACCACCAACAGAAGAAACCCCAAGACCTTTAGTTCTTTCAGAGTAGAACCAGTAAAGATACTGCTTGCTTATTTATTTCATACTTAGATTATGTATTCCTTGTATAATGACCCCACTTTTCCATGTAGAGATGTTTCACAAAATATATCATAGTGAGGCTCTGTATGATAAACAGCAGAAGTGCTAAATAATCACCATGAATATTTAAAAGCTTCCTAGTCTCCAAAATCTGAACAACCAGCCATTTTTCCTGTGAGAAACTGAATGCATTATGAGAACACAGGAAAAGAAGTTAATGAATGTTGATTAGCAATCACAGCTCTTCAAAAAGCAAAATAAAATAAGGGCATAAAGAAGGCAAGGAACTGACTGGTTGAAAAAACCACCAGTGGTTTAAATAAAAAAGATTACCTGAAAGTAAAGGCCAAAAGTACAAGAAGAATAAGTGAGAGAGGCAATAATAAATTTAGAGTTGTTCTAATGCCTATTTCTGAGATAGTAGGGAGGCATCCTAACACTGACAGAATTGTCATGTGGACTAAGGACTTGCAAAATCAGTCTGATTCATTTTCTGTAGAAAATGATCTATAACAACTTGATCTGGGTATGAACTCAGAAAGTCTCTTCCTGGCCCGTGTATTTACAGCCAATTACTGGATTTGGATATAGAATATGTGGCTGGCAAGCCTTAACTAATTTTTGCTTTTCCACCATGGACTATGGTGTTGGACTTCAATGACAGACCAGAAGCCAGACGTGCAAATAACACTAACACAGGCACTCAGGGGATACAGTCAGGGATAGAGATTCACAGGGATACAGATTCCCAGGTAAGCCAAGATTTGGAGCTTTAAGGCTGCACAATTCCCAGCACCCCACTGGATGGATTCAGTCCATCATTTATCTGAGAGCCTTTGGGTTGTTTTTTGGGGTTTTTTTTCTTCTTTTAAAATTAAATATGGAGTTAAAAATGGCATTAGGACCAGACAATTGGGCTTACATGATCCTGATTGAAAAGGGTCAATTTTATATGGCCTTACATTTAGCAGCAATTGAAAAAACAAAAGTTCACTTGAAATAATTGAAAGTGACACACTGAGTCCATCAAATCATTTGCTTTCAGGCTTCTTGACCTAAGTGTCCCCCAAATTAAGAGCCACATTTCAGCTCTAAATAATTAGCAACAGGGGTGTCAGGTAGACATTACACTTATCTGAGGCTGAAGTTCAGTAATTTATGAGTAATGTAAACAACTAAAAATGTGTTCTCTCCAAGCTGTCTGGGGTCCACTGACAGCACAACACTGTTTCATTCTAATTACAAATAAGCAGGAAGAGAAACGTGTATGTAGAAAAAGAACAAATTCCATTTGCTTGAAATGAATAAAAATTTCCACGTATTTTGGTTGCATTTGGTCCTTCCAGCAAATTGAATCAGTTTCACTTGATTTGCAAAGTAATACAAATCTGTTAAGGAATATGGATGATGCTTTCTTTGCCTTAAGTTAAGCAGTCTGAAAACACAGCAACATGAAATAAAAATACTCTGATTTATCAGATTAAAAGCAAAAAAACCCAACTCCCTAATAATAGAAATACCTTACATTGGACTAATTAGATTTTTTGCTCACAAATACTATTGTGTTCTGCAATAAAAAATAGCTGCTTCTTTGATTGGTGAAATGCTGAAAGGTACCTGGCATGAACTTTTGGAGTTTTTATAGTGGTACAGCCTTTAAAACAAAGGTAACAGGCCTTTTTGGTGCCTGTGTCAGGTTTATCATAAATAATGTTGTAGCTTATTAGCACTGATGCCATTTATATCTTTACTAGGGCCAAACTCAGTGTTTTTGCCATCACGGCAAGCATGGAATCATCACCAACTCCACAAACCCCACACTCCCTCTGCTTCTCAAATGATGGATCTGGAACAAATAGTAAACTATACATAATATTTCTCTCACCATAAACTCTTGTTAGAGAAGGAATGCTGCATTTTCTGTGTGGTACACACAATTCCCACAGAGGCTTAAAGGCCCATGGTTCTCTTGACTAATTTATATTTCTTGGCCTCAGCTACAAGAGCTGTTGTCTTTTTTTTTTTTCCTTACAAAAGAGAAATGCTCTTAAATAACTGGAGCCTTTTTCTTCCCTGACAAGTTAAATATCAGTAATTCTTTAGAACTGCTTTCATGAGACTTTCTATATCCTCTCCTTGTGAAATCTATACAAAAATTGCTATGGCCACTTAGTATTTTTCTATTACTTGATTTCCAGTCTCTCTGTGGAAATAAAGGAGTATCAGAAGTTACTGAGATTTAGTTTAGAACAAAAAGTTCTAAACAAGTTCTTAAAAAAAATCTAAAAAAGTAATTTAGAACAAAAAGTCCCATCTTACCATTTCAAAAATAGGAACAGAAAACAACAACAAGTGCAAGAACAAGTGCTGAATGTTAATGGGTCAAAGTGTCAAAGCAGGATATCAGGAGCTGGCAGCAAGGGAAGTCTAGACAGTGCCTGTGACTGCAGATGGGCTCAAGGCAGAACTCTGCTCAGATCCTTCAGACAGAGCAGCATCAAGGTTACTTGTGTCAAGGCTTCTCCAATGGTGATGGGTGTGAGTATCCAAGGGAAGGGTTATGCCAAATACTTTTTGGAAGGTCTGTGGAAAGATCTGTATGAAAGGAGGAAATGTGAATGTGATGTTGATCACCTCAACAGCAAATTGTAGAGCAGCAGGAAAAGGGCTGCAACAGCCCTTTATTTCACTGCAGAAGGCTGAGCAGTCTTTAACCATGTCAGCAACACACCTGAGCTGAGACAAGCTATATCCCTGCAAGCCAAGGAACACACAGGGGGAGCAGGACTGGACCACTGGAGTTGTTTTGCTCTCCTCTAGGGATCCCCCACCACACCACACTTGCCTGTGTCTCATGGATGCAGGCAGGCTTGCCAGGTGTGCTCCAGAGGCAGTCTGGCTGCATGGAAGCAGGCAGAGCTTTGCAAAAGGGAAGCTTGCATAACAGGAGCTCTAATAACAAACTTGTCAGCAGTAAGTTCCAGATTGATTGTCCTGCCTGGTGAAGAGGGTATAAACCACATCAAGGAGGAGAAGCAATGCCCAGCCCTACAAAACAAGCTCTGCTCCAGCCTGCTGCCTCTGGCGTCACCTCACACTGTGCTCACAACGTGATTCAGCTCCAGCTCGGAGCAAGGCCAGGCTCCTGCCACTCTTCTGACAGTGGTAGCAAACAGATTCACAATAACAGCTCTTTTTCAAAGCTGTGGAAGCCATCTTTCACTTCCACATGTAAAACATGTACTGTCTTTTTGTAACAATCTTCTGGATAATGAAAGGGTTTTAATGGAATAAAAGAATCTTCCAGGGTTTGGAATATGCTCTCTGGAAACTGTTTCCTTCAACAGTTACTTCCATCTGTGCTCTTTTTAGAGGAAATGGATCTTTTAAGAGACCCAATGAAACCTGAAGCAAGCCAGACACAACTATTCAAACGACTGTATCTAAATAACACACAAAGTTGGAAGAAGGGATTTTTATACATGAACTAGAATTCATTGGTGCAAAGTCAATACAAATCTTTATGCAGTTAACCAGGTCTGGTGAAGTTTCCTCTTCCCTAGACATCCCCAGAGCCTCAGGAAACCCATCAGGAAAGGAGAACAGTATGAAAAGATGAGCTGTCTCTCAAGGAGAGAGTCATGACGCAAGAAGTGTCGATAGAATTACTTGATCAAATAAGCAATGTGATGCCAAACATACACCACCCCAAAGAACTACCAGGAGGGCAATGCCCTGCCAGGAGCTGCTCTGTCTCTTAGGAGTTTTAGTGCACCTGGAGGTTCCCTTTACAAAGGTACCATCTGACAGTGCTGGCAAACTGCAAAATACCACTGTGCCCAGAAAGAGTAAAGAAGGCTGCAAACTGACCTGACACTGTCTTTGCTAAATCTTCAGCAGATTTCAAAGGAAAACCATCAGTCTGGAGAGAGCATGTGTGGATTTGGTAACGGCAATAGGAAAGAATTGAAAAGAGTTCCCTTGAGGAGGCCACAAAAATGTGAGCTGCTTTTAATCCCAGAATAGAACCTTGGTATTACAGCTATTTCTGAATTTCAGAATTTGCCTGCTCCTGGCTGCTCCCAATTGTTTCATTTTCATCACCACTGCTTTGTGCCTCCTCTTGATGCTTATCAGGCACTAACATCACACTATGAAACACTGAACTACTTCCTTGAGACTGCTTTTGCTGTGACTTGCACAAACAAGCTATACAATCAGAGCTGGCAAACCCAAACATTTCAGCATAGCTGAGATCTATGCTGTAGTAGCCAAGTTGCTTGTTTGCTTTTTTCTCTCCTCCTTTCAAGAGGCCAAGAAAGCACTGCCCAGAGGCCCTTAACTAATTGGGACCTGAAGACCTGAATTAGCATTCCAATCTTTTTATTAAAACATCTCACAACAGAAAAATAAACCTGACCTGCTTACCATGGAGTAAGGCTTTGAGTTTGTATTATGCTTGTGTAATTCAAGCTGACATGAGCTGTTTTGGGGAGGAAGGAGAAGGCAAATTCTGGATTCTGACTTAAAATGGCAGTGATGACTTGCATGCCCCCTCAAAACACATGAGCAAATCAGTGGGGCTGACCATTAATTGGCAGATCTGATTCAGAGATTACAGAACAGGACTTGTCCTCATGTTACTTTTGCCTGACACATTGATCAAACTGATTTGCATTCAGAATTTTTGCCTATACAGATAAAGCACTAGATTTCATAACAGAATTAAATGACAGAATTAAAATAATGCTCATTAGAAAGTGATTAGACATTAAGACCCTCTTAACTTGAGGAGTTATTGGAAAAGGTCTATTTTAGAATAAATTTTGCTAATGTATTCAACCAGAAAATATCAAAAACTGGATTCTGTGGGTTGTGAGCTTCTGAATACATGATTTTGATAATTGTGCTCTTGAAAGGAGTTTTCTTTCACCTTCATCTGCAGCGGTTTCTGCCCTCTTAAAAACCATGGGTTTTACTACAGATTCACTTATGTATGCAACATGTACAGACAACTGAGGAACAACAGTTCTGTCTTAATGAGGTCAGATGCTCTTGCCTGGAAGATACTTTCTTCGTGTGCACACAGTCACGTATTCAAAGCAGAAAATTATAGGATGGTAATTTCAGCTTAACATCTTTCATTACTGGGTGTACCAGTCAATCTTGTATCTTTTTCTTGGCATGTTAAATTATATTTCTGCATGTCATTGTCTAAATTGTGTTTTATCTTTCCAAAACTCTCAGGGACACAGTCAACTCACATTTACGATTAAGGCTGAATTCTAAGTCAGATTTTTTCCTATTCAATTTAAAAGCCTGATGAATTAGTGAGGGAAAAAAAAAAAAAAGGAAAAAAAAGCTCTACAGAATTTTAGCAAAAATAATTCAGCAGAAGCTGCCTGAGATTTCTTTCTACTTCTACCTAAGCAGAAAGATTTTGGTTGTTTCATTGTCTAAACAGCAATGTAGAGAGTGAACAAGTGGCTTGAATAAACGTGAAACAGGAACCTATTTGCAAGAGTTATGCAAATGAAAAGCATGGGCAATGGAGATGAATGTACATCCCTTTCACTGGAAGGGTAACAGCAAAATAGGGGCTTTAGTGTATAGAAACTGTGTAATACCATTGAAGGCCCAGGCCCAGGGTTGGGATGTGTTACTCACCTGTGCTATCTGCACACCATCCCTCTCCCCCCTTTCCACCCTACAATTCTCTTTCAGTAGCTTAAAACTTTGGAAGGACCTTGGGTGTCTTGCACTGAGCCAGGCACTGCTTCCAATGTTACCTGAGCTGACTTGTGCACCCTGAAATGCTGTTTAATATTCACATGCTTTGTAAGGAGATGTGAGGCAACTTAACCTAACACAGAACTTGGCATTATACAAAACCCAATCAGGAATTGGGGAGAAAAGGAGAGTATAAGTGAAATCTCAGAGTAACAGACAGATATGAAGGGATTTTCCATAACAAGGTGAGTTAAAATTAGCATGAATGCAAAGCAACAAATCAGGTATGTGTTCTGCCTGTGTAAAGATAAGTTACTTTGTTTGTTACTACTGTTTAGGTAAAGAGAAGGGCTCTGTTCAGAGATTGCATTAATCTTGCATTGAATTTGTATTCAGGAGCAATTTTGTAGTCTGAAATGTAATTAAAGTCAATACTTGATACCGTGGCCATCTGTTAGCAAGTCTACACAAAGGGGGTAGAAAAAGGGTCTTATTTGATTGAATTCTATTTAGAGTGTAATCATTTATTAAAATATGCCTGCATTCTAGCTTGCTTTAAAAAGCTGCCAGAAACATCAAGGAAAATGGTTGGAATCAGTTCTTTCTGTCATCTTAGTAAGCCAGAATCAGCTGATTGCTACCAATAGCAAAGAGGAAGAGAAAAAGGGTTTTCACTTTCAAAGCATAACACAATTTCAAAAAGTATGGAAAAAAAGGGTTCAGGAAAGTAATTCAGCCACTGATTTTGCATGAAGAATTCCACCTTGAAAGACTTAATGTAGATCAAACCCCTGATTTTCCACCTAGATGAATACAGGTCACAAGCCAGCAAAACTTGTGAAATCCAGATACAGCATGCCCCACCTGTATTGGGCAATCAATCTTAATCTGCTTTAATTGACTATTTTACTTGTCACTTATATTGGCTTAGTCCCAGGCACGCAAACTAAAACTAATGCCTCATTTTTATTTATTTTTTTTAAGGAATATCCCTTCAGTTGCCCAGTCAGAGACTTCTTGAGGAACATTTCAGTCCTTATTTCTGTGTGCACTGTGGAGTTACAGCTCCTGTCGTGATCATTTGCAGTTAATATAGAGAAACAGCAAGTGCCAGAGAGAATAATAGAGGAGCAGTTCTTTGGGATGTGAGACAGCAGAACAAAGCTCAAGGCAGATGAAAGCTTACACTGTGCAAACAGCCTCAAGTAGCTGTTTTATAGTCTCCATAACAGCTGTATGAGTTACACAAGTATGAAGAGTAACTGAATGGAACCAAGTTTAAACAGGGAGAGCCTCTATCACATGTGATTAGACAATGGCTGCATTTAGGTGCTTTAAGTTTAGAAACAAATTACTTAAAGGCATCTGGGCAGAACAGGACAAATGCAGATTTACTGCCATTGCTTCACCCCTGCCTGTTTTCGTTACCCCCAGCCACTGCAGTGCTTCCACCTCATACCAGGGAGCCTGTGCTCTCCTGCCTGTGCAAATCTCCTTCCCCATCACATGTGGAAGAGTTGTTATGGGGAAATTCTTGCTGTTAGTGAAGAGTGGCCATGGATCTTGAGATGCTGTGGGGCATCCCCTTCCTCTGTCAACCACTTCAGCCTCTTCCCTTTATCCAGCAGTGTTAATTCTGCTGGCAGTGCTTGGCCTAACTCCATCAGCTGAGATTGAGAGGGATGGAAAAAGCTGTGCAACTTAATACAAAGGAAACAAAAAAGTGCCATTGATGTGTGAGCACACAGAATTAAATTTCAGACACACATGCATGCAAAAAATACATAATTAGATAACCTATATTTTTTTTCACTTATAAGGAACCCAGGTATTACTCAACACTGTATGCTTTAGCAGGCAGCTTGATTAAACAACAGAATGAATAAGTATTTTTATCAGAAAAGCAAAGAGGAATGAGTAACTTGAGAAGTGTGGAAACAAGTATTTCTTTAAAGTAAAAGTATTTCTGCTTCCTTAAGTTGATTAGCATTGCCTGCAGATACACTGTCTCAACTTTTGCAGTAATTCTGTCCTCTTTCCCTGCCAGCTGGGAGGTTTGTTTGCCTTACTTGTGTTAAAGCATAGTCACCTCTAGGAATGCTGGTAGCCATTATCAATGGCAAACATTATTTCATGAGACTGGTTCCAGGAAAAAAAAATTAAATGGAAAATGCCACATAAGTAGGCACAACACAAAACTGACATAAAAATCTTTTAATAAAGCGATTGGCAATGATTTGCTGTTACATTTTTTCAAAAGTGCACAGTAGATTTTTCTCTCTGTCAGTGATTCAGCTGGTAACTGGAGTAAGCAGGGGAGGTGGGAGGAGTTTGTGAAGGGCCTTTTATATTTGTTTTTTCAAATAATATCTCCTGCTCTGTGATGTTAACTTGAAAACAAACATACTCAGTGAGAACACTGGAAGATTTTATACTCTGGAAAATCCATCCACTAGGGAACCTAGTTGCATAAACATGATGACACCTTTATAAACAAGTTTTAAGGCAAAAATCAAAACCGATGTTCCAAAATAAGTTCTCCATCACCACTCTGAAGTTTTAAAGTGAAATTCGAAAAAAAAAGATGTTTATAATAATTATAGAGTTATACATAAATAGTTGATGCATACACTGCAGTACACTGAAAATATGCTTTACCTTCTAAAACAAGGAAAACCAAGTAACATGAAGACCAGAAAATTAATCTCTTATGGTTAGAATTGCTGTAACACTTTTTTGTTCAAAGCACTTCACATGAACTAATGAAAATGGTCTTGCAGTACCTGATATATTAGAAAGACTCTCTAAAGCAGTGACAACAGGGAATAATATCTCAAATTACAGAAAAACTACTCTGCCAGATGCTTTATTCCAAACAAAAATGAGTCCTTGTGATGAGAGGGGAAGCTGTGGCTTGAACAGTAGAAGTAAAAAGCCATGTCTGTATTGCTAAGGTGTTTTTAAAATCTTTTTTTCAAGGAATAAGAGAGAAATATGAAGAACAAAATATAAGCACCGACTGATTTGGATGCTTTATTTAGCACATATCGGCTGAGACCCTTAGGATCTGCTTTATTATGTGATCCGCCAAAGAGTATCAATCACCTACAACTTTGGGCAGCGTTACTGAGTGTTTGTGCTCTGAAGGTTTGTCCTCAGCCACCTCAACTTCTGCAAGCAGAAGAAAAGGAGCACACTATCGTTGATCTCCTTGGACGACCCAGAGCAGCGTTGGGTGAGGCTGCGGAGCAGTGCCTGAGAGAGCCGGGCCAGCTCACCTGTCAGGAGCCCGGAGCCTCCCTGCCCCGGCAGAGGCAGCGTCTCTAAAATGCTCATGAACTACTTAAACGCTCTATCTATCAGTATGATGAAAGCTGGTCACACACCCCCTTGTATAACACAAAGGACACGGGATTGCAGCAAAGGGTCAAAGT
This sequence comes from Pycnonotus jocosus, assembly GCA_013400435.1. Lineage (NCBI taxonomy): Eukaryota > Metazoa > Chordata > Aves > Passeriformes > Pycnonotidae > Pycnonotus > Pycnonotus jocosus. The sequence continues at coordinate 447,957 of VWYP01029047.1, forward strand.
GGCCGGAGAAATGTAAACACTGCCTTATGGGGGTGTCCCGTATCTGCCTTAGGCAGCCAGTGACACCAGATAAACAGTAGCCAGCCAACGGGCTCCTTTGTTTCGTGCCTCTGCCGCCTCCCGTGGGAAGGGGCGCGGGCCCGGGGGTGCCGGAGCGAGCGGGGCCGGGGCCGGCCCGGGCAGGGGCGGGAGGCGCAGGGCAGGGAGCGCGTCCGGCCACGGCTCGGGGCAGCAGAGGGATGGGGGAAAGGCTGCCGTGCTCCCAGAGTTTTTAACTTGGTAGGAGGCACTGCAGCGGCACTCCTGGTGCCTCCTGCTTTCCCGACGCTTCCACAGGGTCACGTCTCAGCCCCGCGGGGTGTCACGTCCCCGCCGAGCCCCGCGCCATCCCAACCGGGAGCAGCGGCGGAGGAGCGCCCGGGGCAGAGCCGGTGCGGCTGCGAGGAGCGCGCCCTGCCCTGCCCTGCCCTGCCCTGCCCTGCCCCGCCGCCCCTGCCTCACCTTCCGCAGCTCCTTCTCGATCTCCCCGGCTTTCAGAACGATGGGGCCGCGCACCGCGTATTCCACCGCCTTCACTTGCGGGTTCATGGACTCCAGCGTCAGGATCTTCTCCCTGCTCGCCTTCTCGTTGATCTTCACGGCGGAGGGCTTGGCAGCGCTGCTCCAGCGCATCGCCCCCTCCCGCCGGGGACCCCGCGGCTGCCGCCCGGCCGCCAGCGAAGCGGCGCAGCGCAGAGCCATGTCCGTCCTTCCGCCCCGGCAGCCCCCCGGCCCGCGGCCGCACAGCCTTGCCGCAGCTTGCCTGGCAACCAAGACAAACCGATGCATGGTCGTTTAGGTAGTTCCCAAAGCCAGATTAAGGATACAAGTGCCGGGGATCGCTGTATTTTGCAGGCGGAACCGGGCGCCAGTCAGAGGCAGGCGAGCAGGAGGTGCAGTCAGAAGAAATCCGAAGAGCTGGCACAGTTACACGTACACGCTCGATCTTCTCATGTCCAGATCCCGCAAACTTAATTGCAATGGATACAGCTGATCTCGCAGCGTTGCGATGCCACCACAGGAGCTATAGATCCCACCATTGTATCCGAATAGCGCTGCAGCCCCTGCCCCGACAGAAGTGCCCGCGCTAGTGCTCTGGAAGAGTCCCGGGCAAACCCATCCTTCTCGCAGCCGGCGCTGCCCCGGCCCCGGGGCGTGCTAAGGTGTGATTGCACCAGCCGGGCTGCGGGCGCGCTGCCTGGCGGGGGCTGTAGTCCCGGCTGCGCCTGCCCACGGCATCAGGTGATGGGCAGGGAACTACCGCACCCAGAGGCCTCCCCGGGCCGCTCCCGCATTGTCTGCAGGGCGGGGCGCGCTCCCGCTGCTGGAGATGCCGGGGGAAGCGGGGTCAGGGCAAGTCCGCGGTATTTTTCTAAGAGAATGGCAAAGCCGAGTGTTCTCGCTGCTGGGGAGCGCTTGGCTGCCTCTCGGAGCCCACGGTGCCGCCCCCTGCCCGCGCACAGAGCGCTCCCTTTGTCTGAGTGTGCTTTTCTGCTGTGGCTGTGAGAAGCGCAGTGTAGCCCACACCGACTCTCCTCTGGCCGTGGGGGAAAGGCCGCCTGCGCTGGTTTCGCTGCCTGGCGTGGCTGGGAATGCGGCGTGGGGTCTGCCATGGGTCACCTGTTGCGGGGCTGCTGGAGAGCGGTTCCAGAGTCGGGCAGGCAGCGAGGCTGAAGCAGCGCCAGAGCTCCGTCCCTCACCCTGTCACTCTGCCAGGGCAGCATTTGCTCTTGATCCTTGCCTCCCGCAGGAACAAGCCGGTCCTCTTTCACAGTTTCCTCATTGTTTCCAGATGATGAAAATGTTTTTATCTCTCGGGTTCAGTTCAGCTTTCATAGCAAATGACTGGAGGTCTGCCATGAAACACAACAGCAGCAGAATTCAGGGGGGAGAGAGGTAAATGCTCTCTCCTTGTTGCCCTTGGGGAGGAGAAGGCCCTTTTTACCCGTCCTGGGTGCCCAGAAGAGCCTCCTTGTTTGTGCTCAGAGAGTGGAATAAGGGATCATTCACTCAGGAATATTCCTATGACCTAATGTTACCTCCCTGAGTAGGAGCCTGGGCTGTAAATCAACCTTTTTTGTGAATTGTTTTGCAGAGCCTTTTTTTTACTTTCTCTTTCACGGCTTAGAATATGGCAATCCATCTTCCTAATTTTAGGAGCCTAAATTAGATGGTCTGAGACTTGGGTTCTGTTCTGTTTGGGTGCTTTCCTCGGCTGATGAAGAGCAAGGAAGCTGCTTTTGCTATGTTTTATTTTATTTCATTACATACAATTATGTCTTGAGCCTTTTTTCTGTCTTGACTATTTCTTCTTTCTAACAAGCTTCTGCTTCCCATAATGTTTTGTTTCACTAGTAATTTGCTCCAGTCCTTATTATTTTTCAAGTGCAATATTTTTCAGCACTTGCTTTGTGCTAATTTAAAAATAATTGCTGATTGAGGATTTTAGTCAATTCATAGTTAACAAAATAACAGAGATGGGATCTTTTTTTGGGCTGAAGGAACATTCTTGAGGTGGTGCAGAAAACTCATTTGGGTTTTGTTTCATCATTGTACTGATTTTACTAAGAGCTTTTTCTTGTTTACTGTTCAGTTTGTGAAGGCCACGTGGAGTATTTCTGGCCCTACTTGTCCTCTCTCCAAAATTCTGCCCACAGAATGACCCAATAGAGTGCTCTGTTAGAAATTCAAGTTCCAAGAAGTCCATTTTTGTTTACTTGAAGCCGCAGCAACTGTGCCAGGACACTGCATCTGATTTTTTTCCCATATGTTCAGCTTTTTTAACTTTTGAAATGTGATGTTTTGGAGCCTGTATGTTCTGACACTTTACTTTTAAAGTTGTCATCAGTCATATATCTGGAAAGCTGAGTGCTCTCTGAATCTGACAGTTTGTTAATTAAGAGTGTCATGGTGCCTTTTCTCTAGGTTTGATAAAAAGTAGTCCACAAGAAAATATTTCAAGCTGTGGTGAGACAAGGTTGGATTGACCACAAAACCAGACTGGATTTTATAGTAAGCTTTTATCAGATTACCTGAAATGTTCAAATTCTTTTCAATTCTAATATTTACATTCAGTGGATACAAGTAGACTTCCTAGGTATCTTAATTCAAGTGTATTTCATGATTCCTTAGAAATTAATGTTGAAATGCTACCCAGACTATTAAAAATCAGAGTTTGGATTGTAAATTGGAAACACTAATTTTGCTGGGGGAAGAACACAAGTTAACCTTTGCTCTTGATCCTGCTGTTCCACCCCCAATCCGCCCCCCAGAAAGAGCTGGTGTAGCAGAAAGTGTCCAGCCAGCACTGCCCCCATGTCTCTGCTCCCCCACAAGTAAAGGTACAGATCCCCTGACATCTCTGTTTCTGCACTGGTGACAATCCAAGCAAGTCCTCAGACCTTGCTTGCAAATCCTGTAAGGCTGCTGGTTAGTGTGTAACACAGGGCAGCCTTGGAATGGGGCTCAGCACCTGCAAATGCACTTGGCACGAGCCAAAATGGGTTTAGTAAAAAATTGGAATAAATATATGCAAAACTGGAATTCAATACTCTGGGTAATTTCTTAGAAATGCACACACGAAATAAAAGGGATAAAGCAAAGCCTCTCCATGGTAAATGCAGTGTGAAGTGGTGTTAGAGAAAAGTATCTCTCTCTTTACACATGGTAAATGTTTCTCCAAAGGTTATTTTAATACAGATGTTTTCCTGAAAGTAAATAGTGTAGGATGAACTTGCAATGTTGAGGCAAAGTTGTTGCATTAAATGAATGTGCAAATCATATGAACACAAGTTTCAGACAAACCAGACACTGAAGGTGAACAGTGCTGCTTACCAAGTTCTTTGATCTCCATGTTGCATTCCACCTTTAAAGACAGAAGCTGCTTTGCTTGCAGTTATAAGAAGCTAAAATAATGAATTTCACATTGATGGTGCCGAGCTAGAGACACAGAACAGCAGCAACTGCATAAATATATAGAAAGGTAGATGGAGACTTGGAGAAATAAGGACAATAAACAAACTAACAGCTGCTGTCACATGTTTCCATTCTGACAGACCTTCCACAAGCTGCTTTGCCATGAATAGTTGCATGGTTTAAACCCCATGATTACAATAATGACATGTGGGAACTGAGCATTCATTCTGCTGCTGCTGTTTCATTGAAATAAAGACACTGGATAGAAAACTGCTTGCAATAGCTTAAAATGCCAAAGTATTTTTAATGATATTTAGGAATCTTTGAGCACACTAAGTAAAATGGAAACCACATTATGAAAACTAGGTTTCTGCAGACAAAAAGAGCCAGGTTTTCTGTATTTTGTGTTGCACAAGTAAGGAGGATGTTTTTTTCCTGTGGACTACTTCTTATGGTAGCAGTTCAGAATATAAGGAGCATCTTCAGAGAAATTACTGTTTCTGTTGTTCTTCAAACTGAACATAAAACTTTAAGATTTGGTGCAATGCTCAATGCAATCCACTGCAAAAATACCAGTTAAATGACTTCATATCTTAATGCTTAACAACTCTCATTATCTCATGATAAAGAAAAACAAAACAAAACAACAACAACAAAAACCACCCAAACAAAAAAAAAGGCCCAACCTCCTACCCAAAAACCAAACTCAGATGGAATGTGTAAAGTAATCTATTGAATTCTCTTCATAAGAACTAATTGAAAAGATGCTCTATGAAAATAATGTATGCTTTTCGTGAAACCATATTAATTGGTAGAAACCAAACTGTTCTGAATACCATGTGGATTTTTAAAAAGTTTCCCACAAAAAAGGCCTGATATGTGAGAATAAAATGTTGGAAGCCTTTTTTTTTAGGGAATAGTAGGTGCTCCTGCTATTAAATAGTTTAAATTATTGATATTTTAAGAAAAGTTTCTTTTTAAAATCTGAGGCTGTGGCCTTTTATTCTCAGGCAAGCTTTAATGTGCTCAGCTGAGCCAGAGGCAGGAGCCAGCCTAAGCCTGGGCTTCCTGAAACCAAGAGGCAGCAATGCTTAACAACACTGTGAATTAAAAAATGCTTTGTAATTGGGAAACGTTCAATATTTAGCTGTACTTGGAGAACAAAGCCAATATTGGTGCTGCTTAAATGTTAGTCTTGCCCAAATTCAGAGTAATGGGATCTCAAAGGACTTGTTAGGCACGACTTTGATTCCCTGTGAAAGGACTCAGAGGGGAGTCAGATTACAGCTGCCTGGAGATCTACTGGTAAGGGCACAGTAACATTATTAAGTACTACAAACTATTGTTTTTATCAAAATTACCAAAATCAGAATAATAAAATAGGATTGAAGCTTGTCTGTATAGTCAGTGTATTTTTTTATACAGTACTTTCTTCTTGCCAGTTGAATACTGTCACATAACTTCAATTCCTTCTTGGTAACATTGCAAATATTATCATCTAGCTCTTCCTATTATTTGTAATTTTGCTCTCATGCATTCTAATCTTGTATTTTAGATAAAACTTAAGAATTCTCTAGATAGTACTTTGGTTGTGGAAAGAATAATACCCCTGCTGACTATAGCTGATTAATTAGGAAGTTGTTATTTAACCAGGATGTGTTTTAGAACCTTTCTGACACAAGGTTGCACAGCACTTTAGGAATTTAATTTCTCAATTTGCTGTGTTTTGTCAGCACTTTGAGGCTGGCAAAGCCCAAGGCTGTCAGCTCTCCCAAGGTACATTGCGCAAGAGTAGGATGCTTCCAAATTGCCTGGAGTGCTGAGCAGAAATACAACTCAAGAGTGCTTCTCTCTCCCAATCTAAGGTGGATTAGATATGTGAATTGTTCCTACTTTGGAATTTTTGTTTGATTGTAAAATTATAGTTGCACACCAAAATACTGCCATGTGCAGGCCGTTGATGTGTCAGGCTGTGGAAACACCTCAGGCCATTCAGCTCAGCTGGAGTCTGTGGTGACAACAGCAAAGAAAAGAAGCCATCAGGCACTTACAAAGTCATGGGTAGCTTTTCATAAGATAGAGAAATTGAATAATTTTCTTATTTTCTATTTTAAATTGCTGTAAAACACATTTTAACTGAGGCTTGGTCTTCCAAAGTGCCTCAACTCTGTTAAGAGAGAAAGTACCTGTACCCTTAAAATGGTATTTGTTGTTTTTATCTCAGTGCTGGATTAAACCTCTGAAATTACATAAAAGAAATAGTCTTGGACTTTGAGAACTCAAAACTAAGGTATTAAAAAAATTAGAATAACATGAAAGATACATGTCTGTAAATCAGTTTTCTAGCTAGGAACTACCTTGTTTGCATTCAGTAAGGAAAACATTTTTGGTTTTTTGGAGTAGTTGAACAGCTGTCCCTGACTACTTTATTCGCCATATAAGGAAAAGCAGGGTGTTGTCACAGATGTCTGTGAGGTTTCTTGTATATTCATTATTTACAAGATACTGTTACTGTACTCAGCAGAGCCCCCTGCTGTTATAAATCTCCTCAAATACCTTTCTATGTTTTGCTATGTCTGGACCTTATCAATTAAGGAAAAAAAATTAAAAATCCAAATGCAAGCTCAAGGTCTTGGTTGCATGGATTTGTTCTGGATTCAGGAATGAAATCTGGATATTGTGCTTACATAGAACACATTTGCATTTTGGCAGCAATCACAGTTTATATGGAAAATAAACGTGTCTTGTCTTTGTGTATCTCTGGAGAAACACCTGTGCCAATGGACTGGCATATGCTGGAAAAAAATACTCAGGGAGAACAGGAAAACAAATCCACCCTCTGAGTCATAACTTAAATACTGAGGAGGAAAGGAAAAGGGCCAATGAGCCAATCTATTAACTGTGTACACAGGCAGAAACAACCTCACACGTGAGGAGCCCCAGTGCTCCCAAGGATAGAGCAGGACGTTCTCACGTCCTCTGTGGAACCAGGCTCAAGGCAGAGACACGTGGAAGAGAAAAACCAACAGGTTGTACTGGCGCAGGAGAGGACATTGCAAACGATGTTTGATTCTATATTCATCATACTATATTGGTAGTAAGGACGGAGAGGGCTGGCATGAAAATCTGGAGGATACTCGCTAGGACATAAATGCAATTTATATATCAGCAATTCAGGCCCTGCTGAGAGAGCTGTTCCTGTTGCTCTGGTCCTGATTCTGGTAGTTGTCTGGCAGTAGCACACTGTTGTCTGAGGGCATTGTACTCGGAAACATGCCATTTGTGAGTGTAACCCCACTAAGAGGCATGGCCAGACACCCCGCTCTTGGACCGCCAGGCTCCCACAGGCACCAGTGCAGCAGGCGATGGATAAACATCCCCTTGTGCTGCGATCTTGTCTTCATCTGAATTGAGATGGAGACCAGAGAAGTGCTGTTTGGTGCTTCCTGACGGCAAGGACATTTCAGTCAGGCTCCCTCATTCCCGCTCCCCTCACCATCCTTGCTCCCCTCACCCTTCCCGCTCCCTCAGCCCCGGGGCCGTTCCCAGCGCGGCCGCCAGGGGGCTCCGAGCGCCGCCCGCGCGCAGCCAATCCGGCGGCGTGGGCGGGGCTTGTCCTCGGTCGGAGGCGCGCGGGGCTCCTCCCGCTCCTCCCGCCACCTCCGCCTNCTCCACCTCCTTCCTCCCGCTCCTCCCGCCACCTCCGCCTCTGGCCGCCTCCTCCGCCGGCTCCTCACTCCACCTCCTTCCTCCCGCTCCTCCCGCCACCTCCGCCTCTGGCCACCTCCTCCGCCGGCTCCTCACTCCACCTCCTTCCTCCCGCTCCTCCCGCCATCTCTTCTTCTGGCCACCTCCTCCTGCTCCTCTCCCCACCTCCTTCGTCCCGCTCCTCCCGCCGGCTCCTCCCGGGGCGGGCGCTCCGGCCGCGGCCGTGTCAGCCCAGCCACGGCAGCAGCGAGCATGTCCTCCAGTAGGGCCAAGAAAGTGAAGATGGCCACCAAGTCCTGCCCCGAGTGCGACCAGCAGGTGAGCGGCTGCCGGCGGAGCGCTGGGCTGCGGAGGGCGGAGCGGGCAGACCGGCTCCGTGCGGCTGCCACTCGGTGTTTGTGTGAACTAAATGGTTGTTGCCTTTGCAGCTCCTGCATGGAACGTGGGTTGAATACCGCGTCCCTCTGGCAGGGTAGTGGAGTAGCTGTATTGTGCTGAGAGGTTTTTGGGCGACTGCAGAACCTCTTGTTTATGTGCTGGTGTTGTTTAGTAACTGTGTGATCTGTTAAAAATACAATGAACCGGGTGATTTACATAATGCAGTTTGCCCTTTAGATGACTGATGTGCCCAGGGCTGCGCGGGAGAGGGCTCAGAGGTGTAGTTTTCTCCTGGGGTGTTTCGGAAGCGGCGAAATCGAGAGCTTTGGTGCAATTCCTGCCCAAGTGCTGAGCTGTTCGTGTCCCTCTGCGGATTCCTTGTGTGCACAAAATGGAGCTGCTCACACTCACACACGAGCGGCAGCTGCCGTGCACCGCTGCCGTGTGGGGAGCTTGTCTGCATTTACTGGGAAGGATGCGAGTATTGAAAGCGGGCGGGTTCGTTCCAGCGGAGCTCCGAACAATGGCCCGGCGCTGCAGCGGCGGCCGCGGGGCTCGGCCGAGGGGCAGCGCCTGTCACATGCACCCCTGGGAACATCGGCGCTCTTATGTGACCCTGGAAAGCCACCCCTATTCACTGGTTTAGCCGTACTTACAAAAAAATAAATAACCTTATATAATTTTTCTCTACTTGCATAGCTTAAAAAAAAAAAAAAGACATTTTCTGTTCTGACTTGCATAGTTTTTACAGTATTCCTACTCATCCTGGCACAGTTGGGAGTGCTGAGCTGTGTGTGGGCGTCGTTTCATGTTTTAACCAACGGATCAACCGCTGCAAATGCACGTTAAGCACGTCACTGAAATACTATTTCTGAGAAAGAAATTGTGTGCCAAGTTCTGGTTATTCAGTTGGTGAAAGGAGAAACGAAAATGAGGGAGAAATCACGTATGAGAGTGGTGGTGTTTCTGTTTGCTTTGTTTTTTTAAAAATAAATGTAGTGAATGTCAAACTGCCAACAATAAGCAAGCAAACATTGTAGGCTTTTTAAGTTGACGTGAAAACTGTCACTTTGTTCTACACTTCTATGCATATCATGTGTTTTCGTTTTTGTCAATGTAGATTTTCTGTTAGCTACTCTTCTGTGGCTTACATGGGTTTTATGTGCTTATATGTCCTGCCCTGGCACACATTGCTCGTGGATCTTGTTTTCCACTGCCAAATATTTGAAAGGGAGCAAGGAACTAAGGCCTGCAGTACAGGTCAATCCTTTGCAGAGTTTGAGGAAACTGTCATGTAATTCTTAACTGACTCCGTTGTGTACTGGAATTTCTTAAATTCTTCCATAAGCAAGGGCTTAGCATTTGTTTCTGATTTTTTGAGTAGAAGTGGCATGCATGGAAATATTTAGACAGCCACAATTACTGGAGCGAAATATTGAGTAACACTTCTTAGACTTCAAAACATTTTTCTGTTGTAATTTAGATAATATATCATATTTCAGTATTTTCATAATCACAGCTCTATTCAGCTAGGGAGCCTGAAGTACTTGCAGTCAATCTGAGGAAAGAATTGTCACTTCTTAATTTAGCATCAGGTAAAATGCCTTGTATGAGAACATTTCCTTTTTGTGGGAAAATGTTAAAACAGTGTGAAATAGTATTTAGGACTCTGTTGCCTTAATTATGCTGCAGGATGTTATCAGTTTGGGTCTTCAAAGGATAACTGATAGGTTTCCGTGATAAACCCCTTCCCCCAGGCCCCCCACCCTCAGATGGTGCACACCCCCTACGTGCTAAACCTGTAACACGAGAGCAGCATTGTTCTGTTAAACACAGTTGAGTTCGTTGAAAAATACTGACTCTGTTCCAATCCCCTTGGGTGGCTTTGCCAAAGTGGGGGGGTTTTTTGTTGTTGTTTAGGCCAAGCCTGGAAAGGTAATTATTGGAGAGACCCAAGCGTTCAGGAATGGATTCAGCTGGAACTCTGTATCACCCTAAGAACACACAAATTATCTGCGAGATAGTGGGGCTTTATACGGTTGCACCGACACATGAACAAGGAGACAAATGTGGACACAAGTCTGCTAAATTCTGACCTTTAAAGTTCAGTAAACCTCTATTGGACTCGGTTTTATTATGTCACTGTCTCCATAAAGGGAGTTAAAATCTCTTGTTCTGGAAAACCTGTATCAAAAAGTCTCTCTGTAAGCTTTTTGTAGGCTGAAATGTAGAAGTTCAGATGTGCTACAGAAAGCAAAATAATTTGTTTATTCTGAGTAGCAGTTAAGTTCCCCTTTACAGATTCACGTACTAATTTGGCAGGGTTTTTTGAGTCAGTCGAACTTTGGAACTTGGTTCTTCTCCATGTCTGGTTAAATTGAGGAGGCAGTTGTGGTTCTGTGCTCCTGTTTGTTTCAGTGGACATTGGCAAACTTGTAGTGACCTGTCTTAAAGAATTACATTTGAGAAATTACCTCTTGCCTTTTTCTCCCCCACTATCATGCTTCAGCATGACTCCACTTTAATGTGTGTTGTTTAATCTCTTCCAGATCTCTGCCTAAACTTGCTTTGATTTGTGTTTTCAGTCTTAAACCTAATCAAAGCAACGTGGTGTATTCGTTACTGCTCTAAAAGATCTCAAAAGATCTTGGCACTGAGGTAATGAGTTCTGTAATTTATCAGTGCTTTTTAAAAATTGCTCTGAGTGGGTTTTTGTTATTTTTCATATTAAATGTGGCATTTCTTGTTTTACATTGTTATTTTCTGGGGGAGCATACTGCTGCTGTCTGCTTAGTTGATCAGAGGCACTGTATCCTCTCAAACTCCTGGGCCTGCAGTGAGTTCTTGCCTGGCTGGGCTGGGTTATTTGCATTTTGAATTAACGAGGTCCTTCTGTACCCACCCGGCCTTGTCTGCAGCGCTGGAGCTGAGTGTGCTACAAATGCATCTGTTTTGCTTCAGGCTCTATTGTGCCTCTAAAGCTGCTCCTCTCTAAAGGAGCTGCTTTCAAATGCTGCTGAAAGTGAATGCATTCACAACGTACTGACGGTTTGAACTCATAATTATTATTATTATTTTTTTACAAGTAGAGGAAGCAAAACTGGAAATGTCTGACTGATTTGACTGCTGATATTTGAGAGCTCTGAAGAGAAATTGTAATTCTATTTTAATTCAGCCTTCCTTTAATGCTCTCTGCTTTCCCCCACCCCCTTCCTGTCAGTCTGGGGAAAAGTAGTGCAAAGCAATCACAACAGCTGTACATTTCAAGCCCGATTTTTAACAACTGCATAAAGAAAAGGCTTGGTGAGTGATTTAGAGCAGAATCTGGTTTTATTATGTTTAAATACAATAACAGAACAGGCCATAGTTTGCATAAACTGAGTCTGAAGAGTTATCTCTGAGGACAAAATGTGAGTTACTAAAATGTGGTTTTCTTCTTCATGGCACAGGAGTTTTGTCATAATTTAAAACTATCTGAAAATTTTGTCTTTTGTCTTCCCAGGTTCCTGTTGCATGTAAATCATGTCCCTGCGGCTACATATTTATCAGTCGAAAACTCTTGCATGCTAAGCGTGCTGAGAGATCACCACCCATCACAGGTAATGCCTACAGAGGGGGGAGAAGGGAGCAACAGTTCTTTCCCCTTATTTCCTGTGGGCAAAAGATAGAGTGTTTTATTTCTCTGTCCCTTGAATTTGTGCATGGTAGGCTTCGAATATGTTAATTTTTCTTGAATCTTGGGGAGAGGAGGGAAGCTGGTGTTTTCAGTCTTGCTTTGTACTCATGATGTTGGGATTTATTCTGTGTATGTTCTAGCTGCACACATTGATCACTATGCAAAATAACCCCTTACAGAATGCGGTTGTGTTAATCCTGTTTTGAAGTGAAATGTGTAGAGGTCCCAAAAGGATTTGATTTCAGAGCACATGCTGATTGAAGCTGGGTTTTCTGATAATAAAAAATTGGTCATAATGTTTAATCTAAAACTGGGTGGATCTTGCTTCTCTCTCCATGATTAAATTAAATAGTGCTTTTTTTGTGCCTAACTTGTGTGTCTTTTGTTGATGGACACAGTAAGAAGTCAGTTGAATGTGCTTTCTGGCATGAATAGCATTCTACTTGTGTTCATTTATATCACTTCCTCCAGCAGTAGGAATTAGTCAGAAAAAGAGCTTGACAGGGAAGATAAATATTAAAAAACAAAACAAAACAAAAAGAAACAAAACCAAAAAACTGAACCAAACCCAACAAGTATCTGATCTATAATATCTACTTTTTAAAATGATCTACCAGACCTACAAAATGGAAGTCAGCTATTTGATGGTTTGTATCAGTGTTTTGAAGGAACAAAATAGGAATTAAGTGACATTATGGTGACAACTGACCTTTCAAGGTGGAGGAGGTTAAGAAACATCTGTAGTAGACTGGAAGTGTTGGTCAATTTTCTTTCCTCTTCCTGCTTTTTTGATAAAGTGGTTACCAAATGAAGCTCAAGGTCATCATCTGGTTGTATAATTCAGCTTTGTACAGAGGAAATGCACCAGGGGAGGCAAAATGCATATATGCTGGGGGCCATCCTGCTGAAAAGCAGCTCTGGAAAGTGCTTTCTGCTGTGGGCGTGATCAAACACTGGCAAAGGGTTGTTTGTGCAAGAGGTTGTGGAGTCTCCATCCTTGGAGGTACTCAAAAGCCTTCTGGACATGGCCCTGTGGGTCTGAAGAGGTTCCCCTGCTACCTCACCCTGGCTGTGACACTGTGAAATAGAGGTTCTGTATGAGCATTAGTGAGTGGACTCTGCTGTCCAGCTTGTGGCTGTACAAGATTAATGGGACAACTGCAGCCAAAGGAAATCAGTTCCCCAGACAGACACAGTAGGAGACTGTGGATGTCTGTATTGTGCTCCTAAGGTAACCACAACGTCTTTTATGTTCCAGCATTTTTCAGCAGTACAGCTACTGTGGGGTGGTGCTGCAGCCTTACAAATGTGCAGCTAATCCATGAGTGTGCTGTGGTGACTGTACTATATTTGGTACCCAAGCTCATTAATTCATACTTAATTTCCAGATAAAATTCATGTAAATACTTCTTTCTTTTAGCGACTTTGGTGTTTAGGAAAACAATACACCTGTTCAGCAGTGAGCATGGGGAGGCCTTGTCCCAGGCTGGATGTGGTGGGACATGTACACCATGTTTGTGGCATTTACTGACAGCACTGTTGACTCAGCATTCAATTTGTCTGAGCAGCAGCAATGATTTCATTGTTAGTGTCATAAGAAGCCCAAGTGCTGTGGTGTTTGAGGTATGATAAACTCTTGCTGGTGGAACAGATACGATGGGGTGTCTTAAAGGCTGTGATGTGTGCAGTTTGTGTCCCCATCTTATTTGGGAAACAGCTGCTGGTGTACCAGCAAACATCTCGTGCTGTGAAATGCTTTTGAAGTAATTAAAGGATTGATGCTTGGAATGAAGAAGTGAGGCGTCCTTCTGGATCTGGCACCTTAATTTCTGCATGGATATCATGCAGATGCAATTGTTCTGTAAAGGTATAGGCACCTGACCACTTTAAAGGAAAAGGTTGATAGGGTGGGGTCAGCATTAAGAGTAAATTAAGAACAAAGGTGCAAACAACCCTGGATCATGCCATTTCTGTTCATTTGCACAGAAAACAAGAGTGAGGCCAAAAGGAGGCGGACAGAGAGAGTTAAGCGAGAGAAGATAAATTCTGCAGTAAATAAAGACTTAGAAAACCGAAAAAGATCCAGGTCTAACAGCCATTCAGATCATAGCAGACGAGGAAGAGGAAGACCTAAGAGTGCCTCAGCAAAAAAGCACGAGGAAGAAAGAGGTATGAGAGCTGGAGAAATCTGTTTGTTGGATTTTCTATTTGTGTCTTTTTTAATCAGTAAACCTTTATACTATTCAAACCATTTAACTAGACTAGTTCAGCCAGTACCTGATACCTTAATGTGGGGAAGGGACTGATTTGCATGTGGAGAGACCTCTGGTTTTACGTTTCAGTGTCTTGATGAAACTAACTGCAAAGATCTAAATCTGTATTTTTAGCAACTGTATCAAGTTTCAACGTGTGTAGGTTGAAAGCCATTGGACAGAAGTGTTAAGTAGGCTTTTATTTTTGGGGGGGTATTTTTGGGGTGTGGTGTTTTTTTGTTTGTTTTGTTTGGTTGGTTTTGGGGTGTTTTTTTGTTTGTTTGTTTGTTTGTTTTTTGAGGTGCTGCTGCTCTCTATCACAAGGACGAACCATATAATGATATCTGTTGTCAGAGAGGGGATTAGGATGACTGGATTACTTAAAAAGTTTCTTGAAACCTTTTGAAGGGTCAAAGTAAAAAAGGGCATCTTGAAACACTTACTATGACCTGAATTTTGGTCCCCTGTTTCTGGAGGAAGGAATGCCTCCTTGCCTGTTAGGGTTCCTTGGTGCCCTGCTGTTTTTAATCATTATACAGTAAAGAGGCTGTTACATAGCTAGAGTAATTCTAGAACCTCTCAAGAATGTAACTCTCACTTAGGTTTCCTCTTGTTTTAAGAACCTATTGACACTACATTTGCTAGCTGTGTTTTTATAGATAGTAATTTTAGACCTGAATTATGAATCCAGAATTTACCATGGACTTCAGAAGGTTGGACAGCAGATAAAAGGGGAATAACAAGACTTCACAGTAATATTGAGCATATATTTTTCCTAAAGCTCCTGAAGTCTTGTAGTATATCATGTGATATAACTCAGACATGCAATTATTTCTTCTTTTCCACCGTACCGAAAAAAAGTTAATCCATGTTGAAGATTCCTTTAATTTCTGACTTCTCAAACCCAATTTTGATATCTCTGCTCTTTAGTATAAATGTGTTGCTTAATGTTTCTTTCATATAAAAGCCAAGTGTAAATTTGGATTTTTTTGGGGTTTTTTAGTGCTTTCAATGTGGGAAGAGGAGGTGGAATTCAATTTTTGTGTATTTTCTAGATGGCAATTGTTTTACTGTAATAGAAATGCACTTTGTAGTGTTTAATCTCTTCACTATTGCATACGACTTATGGATGTGTGTAGCTTCCCCGTTTGTTACTGACCCAAGCTGGGCTTTGTCTGGTAGCTTTAGGATCCTTTTTAGGCTGCCAGTCTAGCTCACAAATTTAACTGCCAGTCTAGCTCATAAACAGCCTTGATTTTAAAATTCCAGCAAGCTACTTAGGTTGCCCTATAAAAGTGAATCTTCTTTTCTGTCCCCTGACAAAGAGGAAAGCAACCAAACGAAAATATCCATTTTCTTTAGCATGTTTTATAGTTTCTAAAAAGCAAGAATTTGGCAGCAGGAGGGATATTTAGAGAACATATTTTCCTGTCCAAAACCAGGCTGAACATTTCTAACGTCTTGCTGCAAACTCTGAAGTGTGACAATACGGCAGTGCTTTGAGGTGGAAGAGTAGAGATGTGGATATGGTGGGATCTTTGCATAAGAGTGTGCATGGTGTGCCTTTCCTTGGTGTTTTCTTGAAGTTGAGTCTTATTTGATAAGATTGCCTTCATCTTCTTGTGCTGTTATTACCATCCCTTTTCCTTGATCGTGTCATGGCTGTTTCTTCCTCAGCCTCTTGTGCAGGGATGTGGCTCACACCTATTTGTCATTGTCTTTGCCCCAATGCAGTTCATCTTACTGTTCAGGAGTAAGTAGGCTTAGAATATTTTCTTACTTCTGGTTGTGTCAGACTGTAGACCATTGTGGTGACTATCAGGCAGATTAAAACAAAACAAAACCATATATAAGGCTCTCATGGTTATAAAACTAAATTCAGCTGGGAACTTATCCTTTTGTAAGTAATTACTAAAACAAGTTAACATTGACCTCTCCCTTTTCGAGTTGCTTTCAAAAATGAAACTACTATGTGTGGAGTAATTAGCGGGAATTTTGGAAATATTATTCCTTTACCACATCTGCTGCTTGACAGTGTTGTTTGTGTGTGTTAAGCAATTGTAATTCTACCACAGTTAAGATGGTTTTTGTGTGAGTGATTGCTAGTCCTTGTAGCAGTCTGTGTGTGTTGAAAGTCAGCTCAGGAGTGCAAAATGTCAGTATCTGTTTTCCTTGCCTGTTGTATGTCTCCAGGATATTTTGGGTACCTGTTACTTGCCACTAGAGGTTGTGCTTTGGCCCCAAAGACTTGAAAAGAAGCCACTGCCTGCATGAGTATTTAAATATTTGGTTCCTAATGCATTTGTAGATGGAAAAACAGGCAGACAGAAAACACCTCAGTTATATTAACATGGAAGAACAGATTATCTGTACATTTGAAGACCAGCCAGCTGTGAAAATGTCCTTCCTAAAGACCCCAATGGCATCTGTAGCTTTGCTTCCTTGCTTGTCATGCAATTCCATACACAGTGTGCTTGTTCCCAGCTATGTCTGTGCCTTTGACTGGTTCTTTTGTGTCCTTCGTGACTGGCTCACATTAGAGCAGAGAGCTGCAGCAATTAAGAAGAATAGAATAAGCAAAAAGGCTTTTTAAAACAAGCTAATTTTCCCTACAGATTTAGCAAGAAGGGGTGGAGGGGGAGGAAAGAGGAAGCAGATGTAGATTGGAGGGATATGGCAGTACTGGGACGCAGAAAATTATCCTATCACATGTTTCAGAGCCATGTGATGACCCTGGAAAATAGGAACTTGTCCCTGCAGCCTTGGCTTGTCAAAACTCATTTAATTTATTTGTAAGATGTACTACAATGTATTTTGAAAATATGAACACTCCATAATAATTTGGCTCAGATTTTGTTGTGGAGGTGTGTTCTTTGTTTTACTGTGTGGGACTGTGACACACATCTAGACAGGTTCCCAGGTTGCCTTGTTATCTGGGTAATAACCCTGATTGTATTAAAGCAAACAAAACCCCTTACATACTGGAGGAAATGGTATTGGTTATTGTGAAAGAGGTTACCAGCAAATAAGTCTCAGTAAGAGTAGTAGACTGGTTAAAGCAGACTTGTTACTTAGCAAGCCAAATCTTCATAAAGGTATATACATACATTTCAGCCTCCTGATAAAACTTAAACTAAATACATCTGCTTGATGCAAGTTTTCTTTTTTTCAGTAATTTCCAGCTGCATTACTCACACATTTGCTTGCCCAGTGTGCATATTTGAAGTAACTTGCTATCTTGAAAAATGAATTAAAAAAAATTGTGAAGGGGGAGGTCCATATGTGATTTAGACATAATCACTGTTTTAAGGGCTGCAGTATAAGGGGGTTGCAGGAGATTTGGGAATGCAAGAGATGTGATCCAGAAAAGCTATTTTTGCCTAAAGAGCCACTTAGTTGTATAGCAAACCCCTGTGGTTTTTAATGTCTTACTGTCTTGTAGAAACTCAATACAATTTTTCTTTTGCTCATAATAGAGAAATGAGTCAGAACTACCCTCAGATAAGACTGAAGTGGAAAGTTTTCAGAATGTGTGTGGAAGTTGTGGTATCCTAGGAATAGGGTACGATAAAATGTCATGCAGGTGTGAGCTCTTCACTTACTACTGCTGAGAACAAGTGAAGTGAGAGTGCGTGAAGCTTGCACACCTGTTAATCCCTCATACTGTTTGATATCAAGATTTCAGTAAGCTGAAGTCTCAGAGTAAGACTGATCTGGGAGGAAGGGAAACTGAGAAGTCCACAGTCTGTTAACAGCAACCAGGGTGTGGTGCAGGGGGAGTATTTTTAATTTTGCTGGGTGCTGATATGTTCAGGTTGTGGCTGGATTCGTTTGGATCAGGAAGTATGAAACAAGAGGTGGAGCCTAGATATGGAAATAGAAAAGGTTAATGTGGAATAACCAGTGTGTATAGTGTCTGTGCTCAGAACAACTCCCAGCTTTGTTAATTTTTCAATGGTGAGAGGGAGGAAGTGGAGCAACCCAGAGTGTACATACAGAAGCTGATTTGTCTTAAACTGTGGGGTAGGACCGGCAGTGAAACTCACTTTCAAGTTCATTTCAAGCTCAATACACGAGAGGATATTGCCCTGCATAGCCAGGAAGTCAGCAAAAAGCTGATTTCTGCTATTTCTGTATCAGTATTACATGAGAACACAGTGGTAAAGGATTTTGTAGCTTCTCCCATTTAGTTGTGGAACACAAGCACTTGATTCCACACGGAGGACAGTCTGCTGGAGTTCTCTGTGTAGCTGTAACACAAATGTGGTGCCAAATCTAAAACCATTGTTATGAATGTGAACCCATTAAAGGATAACCGTGTGGGTAGGTGGAGGTAGGAGATACTGGAATCTTTTCTCCTGATGGTGCTTTCTGTTATTTTCCAGTGCTGCCTTTTCTTTGGCTTTCCCGTGCTAGTTTAGGTGTCTTGGTGGAGCAGTTGCCAGAGTGTGGATGTGTGTGACTGTGTGTTAGTGAGACAGAGGGGTCTCAGGTGAACTTTGTGTTGTGATGAGTCCAGGCCACTCTGGAACCTGCATTAGAGATGGAGTTGCACAGCTGAAAGCTCTGAACGTATTTCTCTCTTCCTTCTGTCTACAAGCCTGGTTTTCTGCTGACAAAACTGTTTCTTTGCGGGCTTTATTTTCTTAACAATTTGTGTCAGCTACTTGTGGCTAGCTACACTGGGATAGAACTAGTTATGATCTGGAGGAGGTGGTATTTATGAGAGTGGTATTTCTCAAACTGAATTTTTTTTGTAGTGTAACATAGTTTATTTGAGCCCTGCAGTACAGAAACTTTTTGATGTCTTCCTGTTGTGTGTCTGTGGGATTGAAGCAAGCCAACATCAGCACAGGGAACTCAGGGGCTTTTACTTGCTCAATAAGGTGTTAGCATTGTTCTACAGCTGGGATAAGATGGAAAGTCTGCAGTGTAGAAAGTCCAGAAATGTGCATGATGATAAATTTGGAGCCTGACTTCATCCAAGTATCTGCTCTTTGACCTTTGACACTGTCAGTAAACTCTTGGGTTTCTTGCATGTAGTTGTAAAGTAAGCGGGCAGATGATGTGTTTAATGAGGATATTGTAAAATAACTTTGTTTTCTTGGATGGGAGGTGGTTATGTAAAAGAAAAAAACCCCAAACCACTAAAAAAAAAAAAAACAAACCAAAAAAAACCCCAAAAAAATCACCCCAAAAAACCTTGAAGGAACACTTGAATACTTGTTTATGTTAACGACTCATTCTTCCTTCTTCGTTAAAGAAGAAAAATCCAGTCATGCTTTTGGCTGACTCATTCCGTGGCTCTTCCAGCACCTTTGTTCCTCTATTACTTCCTCCTCTTTCTCACTCCCTCTGTGCATAGGAGTTGATTGTCTAATTTCAATTCCACTACTTCACAAAAGTTACTAATTTCTGTGTAACTTACATTAACTTTGAATAATGGAAAAAGCTTCTAATAGTGACTTTTTTTTCTTCTACAGAGAAACAAGAAAAAGAAGTTGACATGTATGCTAACCTTTCAGATGAAAAGGCCTTCGTATTTTCAGTGGCCTTGGCGGAAATAAACAGAAAAATTATCAATCAAAGACTTATTCTGTAATTTGTGAGCACAATCTGATGCAGTTCTGTGCAGGATGGCTAGCAGATTTCCAAGGTGCCATGGACTCTCGGAAAGTGTGTTGTCTGCACCAACATGGACCATAGCATTTCCTGTTCAAATTCTACTCCTGTTCTGGGAAATCGAGTTCTGTGTCTCTACAAGTCAGAAAGAAAGTGGTCACAAGATTGTGCTGTGAAAAATCAGAAAGCAGATGTGTTTCACACCTTGAAGACAAATGCTAGACAAATGCACAGAGAGACTGCACCCATTCCAGAGCACTTCTTTTGAATTTGCTGCCAGAAATGCAATATTTTAAATATTTTCAGAAATAAATGATTTTCCTTTAAAATTATATATTTCAGATTTTTCAGCTATATTGCAGTTTATGTATGTACAGTTCACGTAACTTTTTAATAAATTGATATTCCAATATTTTATTGAATTGAGAATTAAGTATGTTTGTGATACTCAGGGTGTGTTGGTTTTAATCCTCTTATAAAGTTGGTATTCATCCTAGGTATGACTTGAGGTTTGCATTTTTAATAGGTGTGATATGATTCTGGTAGGAAGAAAATTAAAGTGGTTTAATTTGGGAGGATTATTTAGTTAGACAGCTTCTTATTTTTTATGAATTATCTTTAGAAAATAATTTCTTGCTCCATGGAGTTGTTTTGTAAAAACCATATACTTTGGGGGCCAGACTCCTGAAGTTTGAGAGCCAAGCACTTGTTTCGTAACAGTTATTTGGTGAGTATCTGCCTTGTCCAGCTGGTAAGTTCTTGTCCTGTGCTCTTTCTTGACCCATTATTTACTGGAGAGGGAGAGAAGGAGACATCAGAACTGTAGATCTGCAGTTGGCATCCTGTGACTAGTATTTCCAAAACATGAGGATATGGTAGTTCCTTTTACTCCCCATAGCTTTTTTTTGTCTGTCTTTTAAGAGCATAATTGTTACTGGTATTGTGTTGGGATTGCTGACTGTAAATACCAAAGCAAAGTCTACCTGACTGTGCAAAAATGAGCTGTTTTGATAGAAACAGTTCTGGGGAAGACATTCAACAAAGTAGTCTTTCTTCAAGTGGTACAGTGCAATTTCAGCCCAAACTCTTCCATTGTAACTATATGGGGGCTTTATTTTACCAAGAAAAAAACTCCAAAGCCTCAAGCTGTGTAAAATCCTGAGGGAGGAGATGTAGGAGATAATTACATTCATAAAATCTGACACACTGGGGTTTACTCACCTTTCATTTGTTCTGTTGTAGGAGGGGGAATGCAACTAAATGTCTTTTTCTTCAGTATTACTGGTGCTTTTCAATATCACATTGAGTAATGAGCATTGCCTAATGAGGTTCAGCTACAGAACTGATCTCTGGGTGGAAGCCAAGGTGTTTATTAATAAAGCTGGACTATCAAATACTGGCTGTTTATTAGTTACTGATTAACAGAAGGAGCTGTGAGAGCTTCGAGTTAAGCCACAAGGCACTGATCAAATGCAAACTGTGTAAGTAAATCAAGAAGCATGGAGAGAGGTTTTTACTTCTTAACTCATAAGGAATAATTTGCATCCTTATTAACAGTGGATGAGAGAGATGGTGTGGAAATGTGCTTAAGCCACTAAAGCATGTTTGTCTTTATTCCATCTCCTGAGAAATTGCAAATACAAGACCAACTTCTCTGCATCATTAAACTTGTACCTTCCAGAACTGTAGCCTGTCACAGATACCAGAAGTAAGGACAGATGAGTCAGTCTTAAGGATAGAGAATATGTTTGCATGGTAAGTTATTAAAGTCCCAGTAACAAAAGGGAAGTTCTGACTTAGGGATATGACCAGACTGGTGTTGCTCCTGTTGCTGGAATGAGATGTCCTGTGCTAGGAAGGGGCAGAGGCAGCTGCCAAGGCAGACCCTTTGGTGTTCTGACCTGCTTTCCTACAGGTTTCTATCTCTTTCTGACCCTGCACAGGGAATTGGATGTCACAGGACTGAAGTTAGTGTTGGATGTGACAAAACTGTAAGTTAATTTCTACATTTAGTTTGGTGCCTTTTCTGATCAGTACTTTTGAAAAGCATGTTGGTACCTCTCAAATGTGCAAGACCATTTTTTCTCCTTCATTGGTGGAGGCTCTCCTGAAACAGAGGTCGAGTTCTATATTTCTCTTTGTATTCCCCAGGTCTCTTCTGTCATCCCTTTCCCACATATCCTCATGCTACTCTTCCCCTGATGGCTTCCAGTTTCTTTGAGAAAGCTGTGGTGGAAGCAGGTGGCCTTGAAAACACCCTCAGGAGGGAGTGGGTCTTTGCCAGGAGATCTGGCAAAGCAAGAAACCTGATTTCTCTTCCCACTAACCAAAGGCATTCTTTCCTATATACACAGGACATTTCAGCCTCTTCCAAAAGCCCTGGTAACTGTGGTGTGCCAAGACAGATTTCTTGGAACATGTTCAGTAACTGAACTGCAGAGTGTCTGCTTTGTACAAAATAGGCATCAACATGATGGATCTCAAGAGCTCTTTCTTTTGTGTGTTAGAGATGATCCATGGGTGAGACACTGGCAAATCACTGTAGACTGTAATTGTAAATGGTAATTGTTCTGGGTCTATGAAACTAAAATAAAGCCAGTGACAGCTGAATGATGAAATAGTAAAATTCTCTGTACTGCAGCTCTAATTATTGCTTGGAAACTGCATCATTTCTGAGAAGCAAGAATAAATATGGTAAGGCTTCAGGAAGTCGCTTACGTGAAGGTTTTTTTGTGACCCTGGTTTCAGTGTAAGATTTTAGGCTCTGCCTTTGACTGTCATTGTGGTTCTGGCTGACTTGATTTGTTTCGCTGCATTTTTTGTAGCTTGCAATCTCATACAGAAAAATAGTCTTTCAGAAAAAGTGAATTAGGCTGCAGTTTTAATGAACAAAAGAAGATAAAGTGAAATACCTGTGCACCTGTGTACGTGCTGGCTTGCCTGACTGGATAAGCTATTGTGAACCTAATAGTTTAGGATTATATTGGGAACTGTCTGTTTGTAAACCATCTTTTAACAAGTTCTGCTTTCAGCCACTTCTTTTCCATTTTCCCCCCAAATATCTGTGTTTGCATTGTTTACAACTTTGTGTAATAGCGTGTCTGACCATGGAGTGGGCTCACAGTTCAAATTTTGGCCTGAGATTTCCCTGCATTTCCTGTGCTCTGCTCCTAGATGGCAGCTGTGCTCTAAACAGCTCACTGGTGTTCAGGCATTCTCTCCATGGAGACCAGGGAGAGGGGAGTGTTTTCAGTGACAGCAACCTGAAAGATGATTTTTCTTTAGAACATCACTCCTACCTAACATGGGAAATTAAGATCCTGCTAATGGGTGTTACTGGCTGGCTGCACTATAACGTTGCTTCATCAGTTGTGTGGGACATCAGTTCTTGAGGTGTGAGGATTGGTAGAGCTGGATAATTTGTCAGGACCAGAGAATTCTGAACTTTAAACTGGCAATCGAATAAGGAAACTCTTCACTTCCCCTGAAAGTCCCCTGGAAGTTTTCTTTGGTCAAATTTTACAAACATCTTCTAATTGTCCAGTTGTTTTTATTCTGTTACTCTTATGGTTGATTTTAAAAGGTTGAAATTGGGACAAGGTAGTGGGGAATGCTTTGCAGATTAGGCAGGACTTGCTAGATTTGCCTCTGGTTGGGCAAGATTTATTGAGAAAGACACTAAAAATGACACATTGGCTTTGAATATCAGTTCCCAAACAAGGTTTTTAGGTTGGTTTTACATAGTGCTTTTTGGTTCGTTTTTTCTTTTGTAGCTTTTCTAGGTTTTGGGGTGTTTTAGAGTGAAACAGTGATCATGTAGGCTGTTAGCAGCTCTGTGTCTGTTTCTTGTATCTTGGACTGTACTTGTATCTTGGTTGCACTGGTGGTAGGACAGCTCTAATAAATAATAGAATAATTTTATTTCCTTTTTTTTTTTTTAGGTTACCACTTTCAAAACAGGTTACAGAATTTTAAGTCTAGTTGTCCCAATGTTATAAATGATTAAGCAGGTTTTTTTTGGTTGAGATGAAGACCAATTTTTCTGCATTATGGCAGATCAGACACTGTGATTTCCACAGATACTGTGGGCTCATAATGAGCTGAAAATATCTGTGAATCAATGTACTAAAGTGTTTGGGTTTTTTTCCCCTGCTTTTACTTTAAAAGGGTTTCTGGCACTGCCAGCTGTTGGTTGGGATGTGCCATCCAAGTGAGAGGCAAGGAATTGATTAGGCAGGAGGCAATGAAAGTGGATAAATCTCTATTTCCTTCTTTCTGCAGAAGAAACCCTACACCTGCTTTCACCAAAGTTGTTTAAAATTTCAAGCTCAGAACATGGTTCACATGAATTATTTGGCGTCATCATGCATCATTTCCCCAGGAAAAGGTCAGGTACCTCTTCATCTTCCCCTCACTCCCCCTCGTAAGCTGCTTTTTTTGGTGCTTCTTAACTTTGTACATCAAACCTGAGCTCTCTCTTAGTTTACTGCCTTTGGTCTTCTATTATGTGGTATTTCTCTCAATTATAACTTACTAATTTTGCTAATAAGAGTTAATAATTAAATACTGTTTTTAATCCTGGACAGAGTTGAGGACCATAAAATGCTGTTAAGAACAGTGAGAGTTCCAGATACCAGGAGTACAAATATTAATAGTCTGGCACTTTAGCAAGTTTCTGTGGTTTCTTTTTTGTCTTGGAACAAACAATTTATGAATATTTAATGGAAAATACCGTGCTAATAAAGAGAAATCTTCAGACGGAGGCCAGAGCTGCTTTATTTGGTGAAGCTGTGGAGCAAAACGTGTGTTTGTGTGTGTGGCCATGTGAGCAGCTGTAGTGATGATGAGAGGTTGGAGTGGTGGAGTTGGAGTCTCTGAAGGTGCTCTGGGCCCCAGCTCCTGGTTCTCAGCAACACCACACAACTGTTTCAGGGGCAGTGAACTTGCTGGAGCAAGAGGTGACCCAGGAGTTGTGGTTTTCAGTAAAGTGAATCAATGATTTCACTAGCACAGCAGTGTGTAGTGTATTTGAAAAGGGTGTTTATGGTGGAGTTGACTTCTTTGGCAAATAAAAAATTCTGAGGTGCTAAAGGACATTTTTAAGGCATGGCATACAGTTCACTAACAGCAGGGTTCAAGGATCTTTAGATCCAGACTTGTCATAACCTGCACAGGAGTGCAGTAGGTATCTGTGAAATCTGTGAAGCCAGAGTGTCCTGGAGGTGATGCAGGTTTTGTTGTACAGTCAGAGTCAGAGGAAAGGCATGAGTGTAAGAAACTCTGGGAAAGAGCAGCTGTTTATTTTGCATGAGCCTCTCAGCTGGGGACTGATGAAACTGTGAAACCTTGGTGTGTAACCTCAGGTGAATGAAGTTAGAATAAGGCTCAATTTGTTTAAGTTCACCAAGGAACTGTGGGCTGAGGCTTAAGGTAAAAGTGCCTTTTACTGTAGCTTTCTGAAACAGTGCAGGATAGGGACAGCTTCCTTTCATCTTAGCAAACTAACAAAGATCTCTGCTCTTCAGGACAGAGCAATTCCAAAGAAGGAAAAGTGGTGCAGTAAGTTAGAAAATGCTTAAGACAGAGATACAATGAGTCTTGGCCAAGTACTGATTCAGAGCCTCATCCTGAGGTAGTTTTACCTCTGATTGTGTTGACAAACAAGAAACTAAATTAGAAACGATAAAAAATGTGGTTTTTAATTGAACTGCTAGAATTCCCCACTAAACTCTGTGGACAAATCTATCTTAAAATTAGAAAATGAGCATTAGAATTTACTTTAAAGATTTTTTTTTTTTACAGTGGCAGGTCTTAACATCTGGTGAAAGGTTTTCAAAAAGGCACTTTTAAAACAAGCTTTTTATTTAGCTGAATGATCACAGTTATTATTTCTGACACTTACAAGGAGGAATGTTTTGAAAATAGTACCTCAAAGCAGTGTATAATGGGCTGAGTGGAAATTGAGCTAGAAGCCTAATTTAGATAAATACCAATAGCTGCATTCTGAAATACAGCCTGAGTGTTCTGACAGTGAAAAGTGTCCTGCAGGATTACTCAGGAGTCTGGACATCTCGAGATCTATTTATCTTTCATTGTTGCTCACACCCATTTTAAGAAGATTGGGAGTCTCATCCAAAACATTCAGCTTACATTTCTTGCCGCTGACTGAATTCCAAACTTGGCAGCTGTGGTGCTGTTGCTTACAACAGTGGCAGGGCTGGCTCTGGCACAGTTTCTTAGCAACAGGGAAGCTCACGTTTGCTTACAGCTCATGCGTGTGCATCTAAATGTAGTCCTGGAAAAAAAGAAAAGGTTAAAGGAGTTTGGAAGGGGAAACAGATACTTGAACAATTTGTACTGTTCAGTGGTTGAGACTGATGGCCATAGTACATAGGAAAATTATGTCTCAAAATATTTTGTCTTTTAAAATCTTTATTGGGCTGTTAATGTATGGCAAAAATTTGAAATACAAATGAACAGAACTCTACTCCTGCCAACTACAGAAAGATCAAAAATAAAAACCCAGCAAATGGTAAAGAGCAGGGGGATGTATCCTGTTTTGAATGCCTGTGTTACAAATGCATTCCTTGGAAACAAGGAAATTCATTATTTGAGCATTGGGAATCTGAGACAGTCATAAAAATTGTGTTTTGTGAGACTAACAGATGGGTTGAGATTATATTAGATTAATTACTACTGATTGTTGATTGTTGCTTGTCACTTTAGCAGTGCTTTTTTTGTTGATCAAGCTGTGAAATCTTAATGGGTTTTTGACAGCTTGCACTCCGTGACTGCAGTGATACTCAAAAGCAGAGTGACTTGAAAGGCCACTGCCAGACTGTTACTGGATTGCATTATGATTACAGTAATCTCAGTTTCTGGGGTTTCAGGCATGCAGTTTTCCTTATTAGCCAGCATTGGAGCTGCAGTGGGGTTTCCTTATATAGCAAAGGCAGGAAGGTGACTGCAGCTGGCTCCAGACAGGAGGGGGAGGCAGCACCAGGGAGAGCAAGCCAGGAATGGAGAGGGTAGGAAAAAGACAAGCTGGACTTGGCCAGGGAATGGAGAAAGGTCTGATGATTGGAATTAACAATGAGCCTGTCCAGTGTTTGGGAGAGTGACGTGGAAAGCTGCAGGATCTCACTGGAGGAAGCAGGGCATTGTTTCAGCCTTGGGGAGCTGGGAGGAGAGCAGGGCAGTTTGGAGAACAAGGACAGTGACTGCAGAGGTGGTGCTGCATTTGCAGAGGAGTAAGAATACTGTTATTCCAGCTGTTTCCTGAGTTGAGCAGTTCCTTTATACCTAGAAATTCAGTGGTTGGGAAAAGGAATTCTCCAGAGGCTGTGTTCTTTTATTTCTGTGTTTGATCTTCCCCATCTGTACCCTTACTTGTGAGTTGACTGGGCTTTTCTGTGGGAAACAGATTCAGACATGATATGGAAGGTGAACAAGATCCCACCACCACTGGGAGTGGAACTGAGAGTGTTAGCCCTTGTTTTTCAGAGCTAAGTCAAAATAGGGAAACATTTTGTGAAGAGGGTTTTGGAGGGCTAGAATGAACCTGGTTAGGGGACAGTTATTTAAAGACAGGGAAAACAGTCATCAATCCAGGCTGCTAAAGTCAAAGTAGAGTAAAATATTTACCTTTGAATTTCAAGTTCAGTCTAGAGAATTCTATAATCCTGATTTCCACATGTATATTCATGTGTTTCATGTGCACTTTCTGGGGCTTACTCACTTAAATGATGTCTCCTTCAGTTAATGGACCATTAAATGAGAGGCTGTAATTACCACCTCTGTGGCTGCCTCAGAGTGGGCAAGAGGATATGTGTTAATTCTTTATAAAAATGACAGGATGGGGCATCTGCAGAATAGGAGCTTGATAAAAATCTCTAATCCCATGCAAGTGACAGCCTACTCATCCTATGCTGGGAAATGTGCCTGTACTGCTCCTCTCCCTGCTGAAGGCTTTTTAGAAGGCAAGTAGAAGAATGATGTCAAATACTTTTGTTTCCAGTTGCCTCTCCATGTTTTAAACTAACAAGCTGTTGAACATGAATCTATGCTGCAGTAACTTTTACCTTTTGTAAAGGTAAAATGAGAAAAGTTTGGTTTTCCTTTTGCTGTCCATTCCTTCAGTAGTGGAGTCTAGAAGGATACAGGTGCTGACCTGTTTAACAAGGCTCAGTGTTTCACAGAAGGCAGAGACTGCTACCCAAAATTTGGTCCCCATCCTTACAAAGAAGGCTTCAATCTCTTCTCCTTTGCACCTTTCTTCTGACCATCAAAGCCAGGTTTGCTGTGTAATGTGGTAGCTCTCAATGCAAAATCATCTAAATCAAAGTACATATTGAGTCACTTTGTCTCTTAATTTGGTTTCTTTATGGTGGTTGTAGCTATTTTCAAGTCTTCCCTCTCTAAGTTGCCTTTTGTGAGCTTATTCAGCTGCAGACATTATATGCACTTGCTTTGGCAGCTGGAACAAAAGCAGAATAATGACAGAATTAAAATTGCTGGCAGTTGTATTTGTGCTTTGCAGGCAGGATTCGTTGTAGTGCAAATCTTTGTGGGCTAATGAAGTTAAAGCAGGGCTTTAGATAGTATTCTTTTAAACAAAGGCAGCTAGCCTAAAACTGTCTCTGCTAGTGTTTTCCTTCTGAAACAATGAGAGCGAATGCTGCAGGTTTAAAAATGGAATATAATTTATGAGGCTTCTAGCCTTGGGCATGAGTCCTTGTGTAACTGGAATTTAAAATCTCAAATGAATATTAATGAGGTGGGGAGGCTTGCAGACCTGTCCTTTAATACTAATCCATTGTGAGTGGAGCAGCTCTAGCAGTGAGCTGATGCTGGCACAGAGACAACCAGGCATTGACTGCTCTTAGAAAATGCCTCATCAGTCAAAGTCTTCACAGGCTCCTGAATACTTGTCCTGATCAGCTGCAGAAGGGCACCTGAGCATTTCTGGTATCAGTACCCTGCCTGCTGGTGCTGTGTGCATTTCCCTGGGGACACTCCTGTGTGCTGGCTTTCAGCTCTAGCTTGTTGCATGGATGGAAGCGTAATGGAAGGGTAAGTGACCAGTGCAGGCTGCAAGTGCCTTTGGAGGAGAGCTGGGAGCCTCCAGTTTGATCTTTAGGGCAGAGCCATGGTGACTTAGACTGACTGGCAGCAGTGCTAGTAGCTCCCTGCCCCTGATTATTAATGACAAAAAGGTTCTAAAATGCTTAAGTGATTTCATAGCTCTGAAGTGTGTGTAAAAGAAATGTGCCAAGTGACTAAAGCTTCCCTTCATTTTCAGGAAGGAAGATACTTTTTATTAACCATTTGATCTAAGTAATGTTGTTTAGATTATAAATTCCCTCAAAATGGGGTGTTTGTGGACCAGTGCACCTCCTCCCAGTTCAGAGAGGCTGATGCTGAGAGATGAGAGAGGTCACCTCAAAAATGCTGAGCCCCTTCATTTTCCTCTGTAGTTACAGCAGGAGTTGGCAAATCTGTCAGCAGCTGGCTGGAGAAGCCAGTTATATTAAACCTCTTTACCTCTTCCCTTTTTTTGTTCTGTGCTCCAAATGCACTGATGTGCTGCTACATTCTCTAGTTTGAGAGAGGAGTTTTGGAGTGTCAGTGTAGCAGATTGGAAGAGTTCCTCTAAAAGCTGAAGTACTAACCTTGATCTTAAGTTCATCTGTTGATGTTATGTGCATGACTTTTGGTAAAGTTCTGCATTTCTTCTCTAAGTAAATGGTGTCTTGTGACACCTACAAAGCCTATGCTCAAAGGAACTACTTTCCTTGCCTCTAGCTCAAGGGCAAGGCACCAAGATCTATATTTCCTTATATGTGAAATCCATTAGACTTTACCCAGGTACTAGAGATAACATAGTCCTGTGTCCATTGCCACAGAAATATATTTAACTTCGTGCAAAGTGGACTATTTCCTTGTTGGGAGTTGAAAGTTATATAGTTGCTACTAAATTGTTGCATTTAATGCTCACGGAATCACACAGTCCATTACTGACATTGTGAAAAATTAAACTGAGGAAGAGAGAAGCTCCAAATTAATTATTTTTCACAACCTAAATGGAGAAAAAGCAGTCAGTGAAGCTCATCATCATAATGATATTCTTAATATTAATTAATGTAAATACTGCAGGAAGGTGTTGTTTTACACTATGGTTCTGTATTTAGATTTGCTAATGGAAGGTTGCAGGCTGAGCATTGCTCATTCCAGAGTTCTTGCCAAAGTTTCTAAAGGATTCTCTTTGTCATGCAAGCTTTCCCCATGGCATGGTGCTTGCATGCTGTACATGCCTCTGCTGCCACATTAAGTAATCATGTCTCTTTACTAAATCTAGAGTAACTGCATGGTTATTTGTGCTATTGGAAGAAGTCACAAATACACAGAAATACTTCTCTCCCTCCCTTGGGTCTGTCATCATTGTTAAACCCTGCACCTCTTGAGCAGCTCCAATATTTGTTCTTTCCTTGGGTACTGGAATGAGGCTCTTTAATCCCCACAATCAGTTACGTGGTAGTAAAAAAGACGAAGGCTGTGTTCAGGAGCTGGCTGCCCATGTGGATGGTCTCCTGTTCCACTGGGAGTGCTGGGTGCTGTTCCCAGTGCCAGGAATGCTGCTGGAGGTGCTGCCACAAGACCAGCAGCATCCCTGCCCTGTCCATGTGGAATGGCTCAGCAGGGGCAGGGCTTCCAGCTCACAGGGCACCAGTGTTCCTATGCCATGCATGCACCAACCTGATGGGTCTCAAAAACCTTGGGGCAGTTTGACCTAGAGTTTATGGTTTACTCTTGCCCTTTAAAAGGGCAGAATGGAAATAACAGATCTTAAAGCTGTCAAAATATTCTATGAGCTAGGAAAAGTTTAACTCTGTTTTGCAAGTGACAAGGCCCAGAGATTGAGTTAGGAATTACACAGGGTTCTGGCAGTTTGGACTGGTCTCATCTCTGGAGGTTTAACTCCAGCACCTGAGGCAGCCCTCACCTCTATGAGCTGTGCTCAAGTCATCCTGTACCCCAGGCACCCCCTGTTCACTTGTTTGCTAAATAGCCTGACAAACATTCCCTGGCAGGCAGTAAAGCAAGCATGGCTTTCTCCTCCCTGCAAGAGTTCCTCACTCACCTGTTTTTGTCTGTACTTACATTGATTTCATTTTGTTTTTAACAGCACATTTGCTATTTTGCTGTACAAACCCAGCAGGAAGCACACCACTTGTTTTTGCTGTGAGAGGGGCAGCCAGCTCTGTGCCCACGCTTCTGGACCTGACATCTCTTAGATCATAATGATAAAGGTACAGTATCTTATCTCCATCACTGCCTGATTGTTTCAGGGGAGAGTGCCTTTGCACCCATCACTCCTCTGGTGGGATGGAAGCCGTGAAGACATGGCCCATGCCAGCCCTGAGGTGCTTGTCCTCCTGCTCAAAGGCAGGGCCATAGTGAGAGGCTGTCATTTTGTGTGCCCCTGCCTGAT
The DNA here is from genome assembly GCA_013400435.1 of Pycnonotus jocosus. Taxonomy (NCBI): domain Eukaryota; kingdom Metazoa; phylum Chordata; class Aves; order Passeriformes; family Pycnonotidae; genus Pycnonotus; species Pycnonotus jocosus. The sequence goes on from VWYP01029047.1 coordinate 479,038, forward strand.
GGAGTCATCTTAACATTAGATCACTTGCAGCTTGTAATCAGAGACAATTCTATTAAAGCTTGTTGGCTGAGTGGGAAAGGAAGGCACAGATTAAAACTGAAAACAGATTTGCTTCTACTTCTCTAGAATTAATTTCCTTCTTAGGTCATCCAGCATCTTAGTAGCTGTTCTGTTTGTATATTTGTCCTCCATGGACACAAACTTACAGGTAAGAACTCTATTTGAAAGGAAAAAAAATGTATGTTACACAGGCAAAATAAAAAGGAATTCATTAGCTGAGAACCAAATGCACGAGGATCATCATTTGGGTGCATTGTGGCATATTTAACTGTGTAGGTAGAAAGAAATTAAAAGATCCTAGGTCCAGGGGGCTTCACAAAAATGCCTACGTGGACTTCATGGCAATGTACACTTGTGCAAGTAAGGAAGGTGTTTTAGAGACTGAAGGCAATGGCTCTGTGTGTGTAGCATCAGATGTAGAAACAGTGCTTAAGGTATAATAGGTTTGTGAATTCTGATGGAGGATGAACCCTCCTGAATGGTCATTTTGAGTCCATTTATTGTTCCCTCTGTTCCTGTGCTTAAGAAATTGGATGTGCAAGGAATTCCCACATGCCTTATATTAGTGTTGTGTTGAAGCCAATATCCTGCAGCAGTTATCAGTGCCACTGAAAAATAGAATAGCACTTGGATAAATGACAGTCTTGTCACTGCTTGGCTGAAGCCAATGTGCTGTCCTTAAGTTACATCTAAAGCAAAGTCAAATTGGATTAAAATAAGTGAAGGAACAAAGAAATGCCAAGAAGGAACTGCTCAGTGACTCCAGAGGTCTGGCTGTCATCTTGTGTTGTTTCCGTGCCCTGGAGTATCTGTTATCAGTGATTCAGGAAGTGAACTGCTGGGATATGGACAGAACTTAGTGCTGCTGATAGGCAGTGAAATGATTGAAATGCCTGGTGTAGTGGCAGATAAGGTGGAATGCCTGGTTTATCACACAAGCAGAATTCTAGCAAGATCCAGGGAGGCTGTGCAGCTTTATTCAGTAAAAGGCTGCAGGCTACCAGGGTGACCACCAGACAAGACAAACAGAATGGGGACTTTATATCAAGAATCTGCCCTGCACAGATCCCTACGTTTGAGCATGGGAGGATTTTGTGTTTCAGATTACATAAAGAGATTTACGGTAAGGGACTCCTTAGTGCTTTATTGTCAGCCTGGTTTGAAACTGGAAGCTTTCTGGATGGCACAGAATTGGTTTCTGTGCCTTTTGTAACGTGCTGTGTGTTTGACATTCTTGGCCAGGTTGTGCAGCCTGTTGGCTTGCAAAACACCTGCCAGCATCAAGGAGGTGTTTCTGAAATGATGACTGCAGGCTTTGCCTTTGTAAATAAATCTACTTTTCAAGGCATATTAAAACTTTTATTCTGACTGGAATACTTGTTGTATAGGATGGCAGACTGACATTCCAGTTAAGTGGAGGTTGGTTGTTACTGCTTTTTGCTTTGTTTGTCATATGTCTGTGAGTTTTAAGGCAGTGACTCTGTGGGGCAGGCTGACCCTGGAGTGGTTCAATGAGCAGCCAAGTTCTGCCTGAGCCCGTTTGACCTGTGCTAAGAGCAGAGCAATCCCCTTGAGCGTGGCACTCAGTGCCTCCAGGGGTGCCCTGGGGTAGCCCTGGAAAGCTGTGGGATCAGAACCCCCAGTGCAAAGGCCTGAGGAGCAAAGCAGAAGAGCTTTCTGCAGAGCTGCATCACTGATGGGCAGAGCACAGACCCTGTAAGCACAGAGAGCCGTGGGGACGCCACTGGTGGAGGAGAGAATGGGAATCTGCTTTTCTACCTTTGTAAGCTGCTCATCCAAACCCACCGTGCTGTCAAGCTACCTGGGAAGTTCAGTTTCAGTTGCTACTGTTGTAGAAAGTCTAGGAGAAGTATTTGTTTTCAGCAGCCTGTTTGCATTTATCTACTCTTTGAGCTGCTGAAAAGACCCATAGCAGAAAATGTACTTAGGCAACTTTAAAAAGAATTCTGTGGACATATAATAATGTTCAAGATATTAAAAAATAATAATAATAATAATTGTAGGAGTTGCATTTTAAATTAGAATAGATCAGATTGTTGTGGGTTTTTTTGATATGGTTCTCTTTCAAAATGTTGAAGAAAAGATTTCCTCATGTATTTTGTAGGTAGGATGTTGTTCCAAAGTCTTAAATTCCTCTAATGTAACAACATGTAGTGAATTTAATAGCCATAAGTCCAATATGGTTTTTTAAAAATCATATATTACATAAGAAACAGGCTCAGTTGATCAGACACATTTCATATCCCAGTGACTGCATGTTTTGTTGTCTATTTATGGCAACGTAGCAGAAAAAACATTTTGGTCTGTTAATTTGAATATACTACTCAACTGTTGTTCTTATTGTAGAGATAGTGATGTGTTTAAATTGTTCATGTTCAGCTTTTTGTTAAAGGTAATAAACAGCCTGAAATACATGTGCTTTTCTCTTGCTTTTTTCTGAAAGAGTGCAAATGAAAGATATTTTCTGGGCTACAGAAGGTGGCCCTAGAACCATAAAAATAAGTGATCCAGGGTTTTTTGGACTAGTCATGTCTTGGGGGCTAATAAGTCAGTACTGCAGTTACCTGTCTCCATGGCATTGTGTGGCTTGGCTCTGTGCAGATCAGAGTTAGTGTTTTGCAATGAAGGCTATAATGAGATTCAGAATATCTTGTTTCTCTGTAATTGATCTGGTGGGTGACTGAGTAATTCTTTCATATTCATTACTTCAATTTCCTTTTCTGTAAAATTAGTGATAATGGTACTTCTTTTCTGGAAACACATTAAGGTCCACAGGTAAAAGTTAGTTTGATTTATTGTTTTTCCTTGTCCTCAGTGCACTAACAATCAAAACCAACTTTGTTTTGGATGTCTCGTGTTGGATTACATCACTCTGGCCAGTTTACCCAACTCATTATGTTTATCTCTTGGAAAATCATTCTTTGTTTTGTTCACAAAGCTAGCACTCAAATTCATGGAACATTGCAGAGGGAAAGATGCTTTTGGAGGATGGGAGCAGCAGAGAACATAGAAGGATGAATAGCCTTGGACCACATGTGCAATTCTTAGTAAAGCTGATGAGAACTGCTCTAAAGTGTAGGTTTAATATTAACCCTAGGGAGAGCTCTCTTCTCCCAGTGTCAGCCTAGAGGTCAGGTTTGAGTCTGTCCCAGCAGGATGCAGTGTGTGTGTGTGCACAGTTCTGATGTCAGTGGTTGAGGGGGAATCTGTTGTTTGCACGTTTGTGGGCTGGTGCAGTACCTGGGGGTCTGCTGCTGCTCACTCAGTGCCTGGCTCAGCTGACTGAGCTGCTGTGGAAGGGCTCATAACCCCAGGCAGCTCTGCAGCAGTGCCCTGCATGTTTTACACATTGATTGGAAATCTGTTATTGCTCTGAGGTACAGTGGGAGGGGGACTTGGTGCTCAAGCAATAAGATGAGACATTTTTTTTCCTCTGAAATTAATTGGACTTTTAGGAGAGGCAGTGACGGGGGTGTTCTAACAGGTGCATGAAGATCAGGTCTCCTGTACTTCCTTCAGGTTTTTCCTTTTTGCAGCTGAACAGCTTTGATGTTCACCTACGTCAATCCTTTTAGTGGTGCTGCTATCTTTCCTCTGACTTGCTGGTCCTTATTTATTTTTTATCTTCTTTTAGGACACAGCCACTTAATGAGATATTTCAAGTCACCTAGTCATTCCCATAAGTTAATCTTCCTGCTCCTCTCCTCATTCATGCTTGTGGCTGAGGGTATGTGTCTCATTCTGTGGGATTTTTCTGGAGGGGCTCACATCTTGCTGCTTTTGCTACTCAGAGATATTTTTCTGAGTCCTGTGTAGAGTTATGAGCTTCGTGTTCTTGCACCATGCAACAATTACCTTTAGTTTCTTTAAACAGTTGTCTCCTGTTTTGTGGAGTTGATGCTTGGACTGCAGAGGTGCTGATGGAAATCAGGCCTTGGCACCTGCCCTTCAGGCTCCTGTTTACCTGGGGAGTCACTCTTCTCTCTCCTCAGCTCAGGACACTCCATGTACTGCAGGGCCCAAACAGCCCTGCTGGGGTCCAGACTCTTGGCAGGGCGTGTGGAGAGCTGTGGAGAGCTCACACACAGGCAGACAGACTGAAAGAAAAGGATGGAATTGCTAAAGCATTCTGAAGGATTGGGATTTTTAGAAAAATACATGATTGAAAATCTTCTGAGCATCTTAGTTGTTAATGCTGTCTCCCCAGGATTTGTGGGAACTCAAGGGGAAGATGTCATATGCTCCAATTTAAATTTTGCACCATAGTGGTCTGCAGTCTAAATATACTCTATTGAGTATCCTTTCAGACAGTTCATATCCCAGAAACTAAAGTAGTAAACTATATATAGTCTCTGACATTACAAACCAGGTTTGTTTTCACCTTCTCCATGGCTGAATTGAGATAGCAGGAGCTAGCAGGTCCTCCTGCTGTTGTCTTCTATATTTGTGGCTCACCTTTCACTCTCTCATTTGTGTTCTTGTTTTGTTGTTCAGGCTTGAGCAGTCATGTCCTTTCTGACTCACCTATCTTAGGCATGGTCCTGATTTCAAGTCCTGAATGCTTCCCTTCAGAGACCTGATTCCTTCCAGCACTGTCATGGCATGTGCACTGGTACTGTGTGGGGCTGGGCAGAGTTGAAAAGAAATGCCCTTTTTTCTGTAAATAACTCTGTTCTGGGTGTTTTCTTGGTGGATTCCTGTTCCCAGTTTCAGTTGAAGTCCCCAGGAGCCCAGTGTGGAAAGCTTCAGGATTTGGTTAATTCTCAGCACCCCTTTAGGAATCAGCACAGCTTGATTTGCATCTCCCTTGACCTGTCTTGCTCTAAAAAGAAAACAGTTTGCTACAGATTTGATGACTGATTGACCTTCTCATTTCTAGGTTTGCTTTATGCAGAATTACCAGGTTTAGGGCCAGAAAACTTTGGCACAAACTACCAAATGGCTGTGTGTCGTCCCATTGTGTGAGGCAGCAGGGATGGTTTGTCTTGGGAAGGCAGGTAGAAAGCTGCCAGTCATTGCTGTGGACACTGAGCTTGTTTTGGAGCACTTCTGTCTGTTTTATGGTCAGTGCAAAACTCACTCTTCACTGGATTGATTCAGTTCAGACAAACTTTGTTGGAATCGTCCCGTTTCTCCTTTTTCTCTTTTTTTTTTTCGCCTTTACAGGAGCATGAGACCCCTGTATTTCACCATTTTCAGAGATGTTATGTAGGGACTCCTGCCAGCTGTAACTTGCTTACCTCTCTTGCAGGATATTACCACAGTATTTTCCAGCATCCAGCCCTGTGTTTTAACTCCTCTCCTAATTTCTTACACTGAGAAGATCTTGATGTGCTGTTGCTGGATTTCTGGCTGGCACTGCCCTACCACCCATTAGTGACAAATACTCCTGGTATCAGCTAATATGAAATCCAAACCATTTATATCCTGGGTCTTGTATCAGCACTGTTATTTGCTTGCTTTCCTCTGAGTGATTTTGGCTTTCTGGTGCCAGGCCTTGGGGCTGTTTTTGTAGTCTAGCACTGATAATCAGTGTGTCTGCATTTACACCACAGCTCTCTCTGCAATGCAGCTGGAGATTAATTTGTCACTGATCTAATAGCAGAATTCCAAAATTGATGATTTATTAGTTTTAATTCAGGAGCCTTCTATGAGGGTTGAGGAAAATTAATACTCCAGAGTCTGTTGGCTGCTGGTTTAAGGTAGCAAAGTGGTTCAGAAGCAAAACTTTGTGAGTCCTGATAGGAGCTTTGCAGAGAAGCACTGAGGGGTGCTTACTATTATGGGAGTGGAAATGGCTGTACCAAATGTGCTCTGGATTTCTGTTCTTACCAGATATTTGTACTGAGATACTAAACTCAGATGGAAAAATGGATCACTGTGCTTAATCATGCCACTGGAGCCCTAGTTCAAGGCTTCTAATTCACACCCAACTGTTCTTAAGCTATCTGCTTTACAGAGATAAACTTTAAAAATTGCCTTCTCATTCCTTGCTCTGAGAAACTTGATTCCTGTTGGTAGTTGCTTTCTGCAATTCCACTGGCAGGTGGTAAAATGTTGCTTTTCTGTAGATCACATTATTTTGTTTGTTTCCTGTATACTTTTTCCAACCTGATAAAAACCATGATAAGTTTAGCTGGAGATGTTTTTCACAGCAATTTCTGTGAAAAATTGAATTTCTGGATACAGCAATTTCTCTGCTTTTTGCCAGACATTGAAACATTGGCCTGAAGGACAGCAGCTGTCTTCCATGTGAGCTTTGATTACTGAGAAGAGTTTGCAAAACCACTGCTTTTTGTACACAAATTCCTTTATTCTGAATCTTTTTCAAAGCAGTTTGTGTCAAGACTGAGCCTAAACTATTGGTTATTCCTGTGTTTGTGAATGATGTCAAAGCAAAATATCAGAGATCCAAATCAGCAGGTGAATCTAGCACAAGTAAATCCTTTCCTGCCCTTCGTTGTAGGGCAGGAAAGGATTTACTTGATCTAAAATTTTGTAAACAGAGTGGTTTGGGGTTTAGTGAGGAATAGCAGTGTCAAAGAGTTCTTACTTTAAAAATCCCCCCACTGTCAGATTCCTGTAAAGACCATTATCAGCAAGGAGCAGTGAATGCAGGGCTTGGTGTTTGCTGTGCCACAGCTGAGAGCTGTCAGGTGGGAATGGGAGACAGAGAAAAAAATCAGAGGCTGAGACTGCAGCTTACACAAGGCCTGAGATGATGGCAGGAGCTGCTTTTCTGAACTCCACCTGGGAGGGGTTTCCAAGGGTGTGTGGCAGCAGCCAAGATCTTCTGAAGCAGGAGGGGAGCAGAAGTGCAGAAAGCACTGTGCAGTCAGGGGGTTTGCATCTTCTCAAACAAAAGCATGTTGCTGGCAAAGTAGAGGCTTTTCTGAGGGGTTTGATTTGAGGCCAGTCAAATTTCAAGTCAGCAAGAACAATTGTGCTGGTTTTAATGTGTTTTGGAGCAAACTCTGTATTATGTAAGTTTGTTTTTCAGAAAAGTTGACTGTCTAGAAATAACCTTTTTTTATGCAACAGGTCTGTTCCCTGTATGTGTATCCTGAGAGCCCTGTCTCATCACTTCAGTGGGGAGAATTTGCTTTTATTGATTTTCTTCCTGTTGGCGTTTCTGCACAGCCAGGGCTGCTCTTCTGTTGTGGCAGATCCCTACTGACACAGAGTAACTTGTACCTGAGCAAACTGCATTGACACAAGAGCTTTTGGCAGGTGTCAAGTGGGCATCAGGGCTCTGCTGGGCTCTCAGTAGTGCTGAGGGAGCATTTGGAAATAAGAGGCTTCTGGAACCTGAGGGGAGCTTTTGTGGCTGACCTTTAAAATCAACAGGCTTTATGAGGAACTGACTACATTGGATATAAAAAACCTGAAATCCAGGGGAAGCAGGAACAACATGACTTTTTTGTTCAGTTTCCAGAGGAGAGGTCTTTGTTGGAGGGTGAATCCTTACCACCACACCAGGGAAACATTCTCAGTTACCACTCTTCTGCCCCAAGTCAGTTAAATAATTTAATAGCTGCTTAAAAAGAAAATAAATTGAAAGGATGAAAATTCCAAGTAATGAGCTTCTTAATGTAATTTCAGTGACTTGGGGGTGAGAATAAGCTCTGGGGTCAAGTGAGTGAATGTGGACAGACAGCAGGTGTCCTGTTGGCCTCCTGAGAGGCAGAGTAACCTGGTGGAAGGACTGTGGGCAAATGGTAAACAGTGTTATCTGGAAATCTCATCACTTTGATGTAAATGAAATGTCATAATTGATCTGTTGATCTCTCTGCTGCCAGCTGCCTGGCTGAGATGCATTACAATAGTGCACATGATATCAGGTTCAGTAACATATCCTTAGCTGTGCTGCTGCCTGGAGGCATCCTTAGATTCAGTTGTCTGGAAAATAATGCAATGGAAGTGGGGAAGGAAGTCAGAACATGCAAGGGTATTTCCTAATCGACTGTGTTAGCAGTTTTCTCTCATGAAATACAGAGGAACCCCGAGTGTTTCCACAGTGATTGTTGAGTTTACTTGGCACCAGTCATGTTGTGACAGAGACAATATTGAGTTGTTCTTGCCAGGGTCACGTGGGGATACCAACAGTGTTCCACAGATCCTCCCACTGGGCAGGTGGATTTCAGCCAACAGTGATGTGAGTGGTACATTAAATGTGGGGTTCTTGGCCTTCTAAAGCAGGTGTGGTCCAGCTCCCAGGATGATCTGGTCTCAGCAGGAAAGCCAGCCATTGCACTAGATGGATTTATCCAGGCTCTGTGGCTTATCTTGCATTTGGAAGTTATTCCCCTGAATTAGAGCCAGTGCCTCCTTTGTGCTTGCTGTTGTTAGAATTGGTCTGTTGCTGCACCATTACCCTGTGGATAAACTGAATTTACTTCTTGTGCTGTTCATGAGAAATTAGGTTTAGTATTTCAAAAATTTAGGTACCCTAAAAAGGTTCAGTTATCCTTTCATTTGTTGGGGAGAAAAGTAGGAAATGTATGTTAATGAGCTGCAGCAATTAGATGTAGATTAGGTAGATTTTCATTGTAACTTGAAAAAGCTGACATCTGGTTTCTAAATATGTGAAAGATATTTGTAAAATAATTTACTTTTTTTCTTTTTTTTTTTTTTTTTGGCCTGAGCAGTGTTTGTCAGACATGGCCAGACTGCTTTAAGCTTATTTGCTTTGGTTTTTTGTTTTGTAATCTCCTGATGTTTTGCCACATTGAGTTCTTCATCTCCTTAGGACTCTGTTGCACTGCAAACTTTTCCCAAAGCCTTTAAGTTCTGTATTAAGCTTTGGCTTTTTATAAAAAGTTATTTTTTTCATTTTCTTATGTGTTGTCAGCCATCTCCAGTTTTACAATGTTGTTGGAAGCAATGCAACAATCTAATGAGATGATCTGTTTGAGCAGCTGGTTTTAACCTCTGTGACATTTCTTGTTTGGGGTATAAGTCTCTGCTGTCACTTCAGTACATGGTGTAGATTTTTTTTTTAACATATTTTGTTTTCTATTCACTCCATCTTTGAGGATTTTTTCCTTCCTTTGGGTCAGACCTAGCAAGGAGGAATTGTAACTAAACTGCCATATGATAGATTTTCTGTGTTGAATCTGAATTTTTCTCTTGTTTTCTGACATCTCTCTCTCACAACTGGGAGAGTGTGTGTGAGGTGTGAGCCAAAGAGGAATAAACTCTTCTCCCCCTTGGGAATAGAAGCCTCTTTGGCATCACTGGCTCAAGGTCACTTGTAGTTCTGTTTCTCCAGCATATGTGTTCCTTTTCTCTGCATTCCTGAGGTAGCTGATACCTTGGAGGTGTTTTAAAGGGATCAGAGGAGTTCATTTCAGTCCAGCAGACAATGGAATCAAGGCAGTTGCCTGCACACTCCAGATCCCATTGCTCATTTTTTGTTACCTGGAGGAAATGAGCAGGAACCCACAGGAGACCAATTGTCATCAGAAACTTTGATTGAGTTACATCCAGACAATGATGGACTCTTGTGGGTCACCAGTTTTGGCAATGCCAGCAGGGGTGACTGAACAAAACTGCTCTCTGCAGAAGTCCTGCAGCATTCCCTGGTATTTGCTGTTCATGGAACACTCTGTGAAATTCGGGGACTGAAGATGAAGCACCCTGTGTTGTGGGATCTAAGAGCAAAATGTCATTGTAGGCAATAGCTCCTCACAAAGAAAAAGTGAATTTGATAGGTTGGGGCACTGGTCACAACAGCTGTGCTTTTTTGTGGCGTCAGGCATTTTAGGATTTTTCCCCTATTTTTTGGTAACTATTGAAAGGCTTGGGACTGGCAATGGAAATAAATACTCTCTGCAGGCTGCTCAAGCAAGATCTGAACACTGGGCACTGAATCAATGTTCTGAACAACAATTGCCTGCTTTTATAATTCAAAGCAAAAGGAATAAAAGGGGTTTTGCCAGTATTTGAGCATATTGTCATCCTGAAGGCAAGACAAACTGTTGGATGTGCCAGAACCTTTTTTTCTGTTTGTGTGTTTGCCAGCAGTGCAAAAGGGGAGAGAGTGGAGGACAAAATGAAAAGAAAAAAGTATAGCTGACCTTAAGTTTGTGACAGATGTTTAAAACTTTTCACTTTGGTCCAAATGAGGTTTCCTTCTCTGTCCTTCATCCCATCTGTAATTTTGCAGCTGTTTATGGATGCACAGTTTGATGTAAGTAGTATAATACAATATCAAACAGCTGTATCTGAGAAGGAGGCAGTTATGGCTGTATCTTCCCTGTTCCTCAGACAACACTGGTCAGGAATATTTGTTGCATATTTTTAGCAAGAGTTCTCCATAGAGCATTATCTCAAACATCTCTCAGTGCTCTGTGTGAGCAGTTTGGGGTGAAATCTGTTCCATGTAGCTGGAATACACAGTGCATGTGGCTGAATCCAGAGGAGAAAGGGATAGGACTTTTTTTTTTTTTGAAGCCCCACTTTTTGCTTTAGACAGCATTTACCACAGTCCATTGTATGTGAGGAAGATTAAATCAGCAGTTCCATGAATAATAACACTGGATAATAACAACTGGGCAGCATTCATGCTTTTTGCTCTCAGTTTTGAATAACTAAGAAGGTAGCTCAAGGTTTTGCAGGACTCCTGCTTGCCCCAAGCACACCCAGAGGCCCAGTTGTGCTCATTGCTTGTACTTGCACTGTTTCCTGGCTGTGCTGTGCCTGGAGTAGACCACTGGTGGTGGCAACTTGAGTTCTGAGTGTGCACTTGGGGATGACTTTTTGTGGCTCAGCTTCCTTGTTGAAGTTTTTGCTATAAGTTGTCTGACTTTAAATACAGCACTCTAATGACTCCACCACTTTCTCCTTGTTCCTGACAGGAGAACATTCAGCAGATACTCTTGATTTAGTGAATTATGTTGGTCGTTTTTATCTTTTGTCATCAAGCATGTCTGTGGCCTTGAAAGAATTAATTACTTGGAGGCATTTGGCTAAAAATTCTGATTCTTTAACTGCAGTAGTAGAGTTGCAAGGTGTTTATTGCCCATATCCTAAACCTTCAAGACAGAGCTGTTTATTTTACTGTGTTGTATGGGATATCAGAAAACTTACACCATTCTATCCCAGACCATTGTGAAAACACCAGTGACTTTAAAATACCTTTTTGGTCAGGAGAAATGACATGCACAAAGTGCCAGGTTTTCTTCTAAAGTCATTGCTTGGTATTCAAACTCTTCTGTGAAGGTGATGAGCAGTCCAAGTCCCACAGCTTTGGCTGTGTTTGCTAAAGCTTGGTTATTGGCCTCTAAATGTCACAGAACCACCAGGTTGGCTATAATTATATTATGGATGTAACACTTTTTTTTAACTGTAAATAAAAATTCTTGTCTTACAGAAGTGGCAAGGAGTCTGCATTGTCTTGAGAGGGTAACTTTAATGCTGCTACTGCTCTGTGGAGAGGGTTTTAATGTCTGGAATGTCCTATGTCATACAGGAAATTCACTTTAAGACTGATATTTTCTTTCCATATGCCCTTTACAAGAAATGGGGAAGAGACTGGAGGCAGAGGGGTGCTGAGTATCCCAAAGGCTGTGGCTTTGCTGTGGTTCCATTGTTTCTCCTCCCTGCTCTGCACTCAGCAGTACAGAGGGACCCAGGAGGACCAGACACAGTTGTGTGACAGTGTCACATCTGGCATGGGACAAACTGCTGTCTCTCCATGCCACAGTTCATCCTCTGTGGCAGAGAACTGACTCCCCTTCTGTGTGGTATTGTAAGGGGACATTCATTAATGTTTCTAAAGCATTCAGAACTGTGGCAGTGGAGTCTGTGCAGTGTGAAGTGACATTTTCTCTTCTCTAGTGCCTGTAATTTGTATAGTAGATATGCTGTGATTCAAAAGTGAAAAGCAAGTCAGTAACAAATCCTTTAAGACTGATGATTTAATGATTTCATTGCTAATAGACTAAATCTGCTGTGTCTTCATTATGATTTTTTTTACACTTGGTTCATTTTTATAACCTGGGAGAAAGCTTTAATTTTAGATGTTTCAGTTGACTAAGACATGCTGGTGCTAGATACGTATTTCAGATCATTGTCATTGTACTCTATTTTTAAATTCAAGTGCCAGCCAACTGAAAGAGCACCCTGTGTCTCTGCTGAGTGTTCTGCATCCGTGCTGCAAGGCTGAGTTCTTCCAAGCTTCAGCACTAGGCCAGCCAGTTTACTTTTATATTTTTTCCTGTTTAATGAAGGGAAATTTCTAGCACCTTTTCATTATCACAGAACTAAAACTGGTCATGAAAACAATCCCCCTCCCTCCAGAGGCCTGCTCAGGCATTGGCCATTGTTAAGATGCTTGCCTATCAACAGCCACTCCAGAAAGAATTTTAAATGGTTTTGTGACGTCAAGGAGGCACAAGAAAACACAGTCTGGTGCCAAATTGCCTCCATCATTGAAAGCACACAGTAAGAAATAGATAACACAGAAATAAATCTTTTGTGCAGTAGCTATCTCATGATACGCTCTAGCGACTCCAGTAAGAGAGCTTGTCTGGTATAGGAATAGCTGAAGAAGATGAACTTTCAGAGCCTCATTTTCTAATTTATGGTTAATGCAAAGCCAGCCTAATCTGTCTGACTTCCTGCTGTCTGGACACAATGTCTGCGGGGAGCTTGGACCTCGCAGAGGGAAACGCCCTGATAAAGTTCCAGCCTGCAAAAGCGAATGCTTTAAGTACAGTGGACAAAAAACTGTATCTCTTGAACGAAAAGGTGGACAAACTGCTGCACTTCCAAGAAGACCTGACAGGCAAACTGCAGCGGGTTGACAGAGGCATTGCTGGTGTAGAGAATGGCATTAACAAGCTCTCAGTATCCCGAGCAGCTCCTGGTGACACGGATGCCATGCAGAAAGGCCTGCAGGTACCGGACACTGCTGCCCAGGCTGACGTCCGCAGCATGTGTTCAGAAGTGTTGAATCTGATGAAAGCTGCCCAGCTAGATGCCTCCAAGCATAAGGAGAGGCTGGCAAAGATAGAGAAAAGGGTTGATACTCTGGATAAAGTTATTACGTTTGTGGGAGAAGTATTAAAAAATTCTAAAGTAGTGGATTTCATTCTCAAAGGCATTGTGCCCTGGAAGAAGGGGAGTCTGCTGGAAATCCCTGTTGAGGTTGGTTTAGTTTTACTGTTTTTCATTTCACTTTATGACAGAGCAGGGCTTTAGGCTCTCCTGTCAATCCCTTGCGTGATGTTTAATTCAAGTTTTCCTTTCTGTGTTGCTGGTACAGGTTACTGCTGGGACCTTTGAATTGCAAGGCTCTTAAGGCAGGGAACAAGCTCAAAACAGTGTCTGAGGTTCCTGAAGGGTGCTGGGCACTCCTGTAATGACTGTGAGAAGGAGATTGCTGCTGGAAAGGAAAATTCAGCTTCTATCAGTGCTCAAAGCTCAGCAATGTCACCCAAATTAGTGGCTGAATTGAGGCCCCAGTGAAAAGTATGAGTAACATACTAGAAGCTTTTCAGTTTCTTTGAGAGAAGCTTCTATTTTCTTGTTTGTTCACAAATTCTGAACACAGCACCAGTTCCTGAGACCTATGCTGACTTATGGTCATGTTACTGAGCAGGTTTACATATCCTTAGACATCTTAGTTGTCTTCAGCTACATTTTTGTGATGCAGCTCTGACTTCATCCACTCCATTGGCATCATTCACTCCTGAAATCAAGTAGTTCCTGTGTTTGCATGTTCCCAGATATCAGTTCCCAAGCATTACTTAATTATTGAGGAGAGTGGGGGAGGAACAGGCAAGACTGGTACTGAGTTGATACGGTGCTTTAAAGTAGATTAACCTTGTTTTTTAACATTTACAGGCATCTGGAATTAGTTCTAGGTAAAGGGAGTTTCCATTTTTCACTATGGCTTCTACCCCACGAAAGAGAGGAAAACTGCAAGAGCTTTTTTCATTATTCATTCTAAGAATCTCCTTGTTCATAGAGATGTGATTACAGTAAGGAGAATTTAGCTCAAATGAAAATGTCCATTTGTTTCTTAATCCAAATATTTTTGACAAAATCTGTAAAATCCTTTGATGGGAAGGTCCATCTAAGCCATTAGAAGAACAGGGCAGTGCTTGATGCCAGTGTCCCTTTTCAGGCTTTCAGTGCTCTCCTGGTGTTCCTTTTTTAAGTGCCAGATTCTGGCAAGTGAGCTGGCCTGTTAGGAGACAGAAGAATGTATAAAGTGCTTCCATTAATGTTGAGAACAGTAAATTATGCATTAGTTATCAACCTTAAATCTGGATAGAGATAAAACTCACACTTGCAGTTCCAGCTTCACTTCTACAGGTTTTTGGAGAAATGGGAAAGTCTGATGTGTTTTGGGTAAAGCTGTGTCATTACAGTCACTGCCTGCTGTCCCTACAAAATGCCTGGAGACAGATAATGTCCTTTGCTTGATTTTGTGCATAGGCAGATAGAGATTGAGGTGACATGACCTGCTGGTGACAACCTGGTGCCCTGGGAGGGTGTGGAGGTCGTGTCCCAGGCTCTAACCTGTGCCTTGGTTGGAGAACAGTCAGGATGTAGTGGGTGAGCAGCTTTATAGCAAACTCCAGTTTTGTGGTATGACCATCATTGTCCTCCTGTTTTTGTTTCTGGTCATGAACACTTTTTGAAATTGGAGCGTGAGGTCAGTTATAAGACCTTAAGATAAGTCTGTGCTTTGATGACAGATGCTGAGTGATATCTGACCTAGGCTTGAATTAGTGAGGTGGTGTGTGTACGTGACCTGGCTGGAAACGTGGAGCAAGGCACAGGTGAACATAAGAACAAATTACCTTGTGCTGAGCCATCTGCTAACTTGGGGCTGGTTTTTGCAGCCTGGTGTGTGATAGCAGCACAGACATGTCCAGAGAGCTCCACAGGTGCAGGGGGAGCACAGAAAAAGAGCTTGCTGCCTGCTTGTTCCTGTTTTCCAGCCTTGGCTGTTTGTACTGGGGCTCTGCTTGTCACGGGATGGGCTGGGAGCGGGGAGGTCGTGTTTGCATTTCTGGGTGAAACTTTGTTGACAACATTCCAGGGATGCCTTGGGAATGCTTATGGAAGAAGTTTTGTGGAGTCAGAGTCAACAAAAGACTGTGAATTGAGCTTCCTAGGTTCCAAACCTCCAACTTCTTACTTAAAAACCAGAAAAAATGCACCAGCATTAAACTGTCACTTACCCAAGGCTTTCTTTGCATGTAGGATTGTGCCAGAATAATGTTCACCCTGGTCATTGTTGCAGGTTTACTTAGAGCTGTAATAAAAAGGGTAATGATTTTTTTCCTACTTTTACTCTTTGGGTTTTTTGGGAATGGGGAGGTGGGGAGGCTCTGTTCAGTCTGTAGGGTTGGTGCATGAAATCCTTAACTGCTTTTACTAACAGGTGAAGGGCTGATGTGCAGCTGTCTCACAATCAGTTACCTGCAGAAATACTTTACATGTTGCTTATTTGCTTGTACAAATCAGGATAGGAGGCTAGATCACCACTAGACTTTTAACTATATGCCAACCACAGGAAATATTCTGCCTTTTCCTAATTTTGTGTAATGCTTTTTGCTACATAGAAGTCAGTTGTAATTTGATTTCACACATATTGCTGTGTGAAGTCTTTAGTGGTCCTGTTACAAAATATTCCTCCTCTCAAATTAACTGGGGGAAAAACACTGCTTAAAGATATAAATCTGCTTCTGTTTTTAATAATTCTAAAGGTGACATGTGAAATGTCAAGTGTATCATGAGAGTTGATATAAAGATAGAAGTTCTTTTTTGGTATCACCTCTTATGAGATCAAATAATGAATTTTTAGATACCTTGAGACAAATACATATTGATAAATATATTCAGAAACATTACTTTTCATTCTGTCACCAGCCTAAAAGCAACAGAAATACAGCATCATTTCTTTTTACTGTCTCATGTTTCACATGTCATACTTTCTAATCAATGTGAGTAAAGATGACAGAAGGCAAAATTCCCAACAGTGAAAATTTTGGAAAGCAGTGAGCTCATGTATTAATCTGTTGTGTTGTTTTAAAAGGGAGAGATTGGAAGGAGGAGGTAAACACAGCACTGACTAAAAACTCAGAAGAGGTGTAACTGTCCATTTTACACCCTGAAGGCCTACATAGTTGCAGAACTAGTGGGAGAGAGACACTCTTGTCTGTAACTGTAATTTCTGTTGTTCCCCTGTCATTTTTAGGCCAAAGATAAGTCTGAGGAGAGTGGTGCAAAACCTAAGCATGTGCTTAGTAACAGAGGAACCCAGACTGAAAGCAAGAAGCCTCTGGAAGGTATGTATCACTCCAGGCATGCTGCAAGCCTTGACTCCAGAATGTGCAGCAGACAAACTGGAAATTAATAGCCTGCTATTTCCCACTACCTGAATTACTCAAATGTAACTGAGTAACTGCCCCTCAGTACTGGGAAAATAGAATTATTCTCACTGCCTTCACAAGATGATTTATCCCCAGGATCAAGCACCACAAAAATCTAGAAGATAAAGAAATTAAAAGGAGCAGCTCTGTTTAGCTGAAGGGCTGGGGTTTTTCGAGTTGGCTTTCAGTGAGCTGAATTCAGAGAGCAGAACTTGTTTGGAGATACTGTGAAGATAGTGGCCCTATCACATAGCAAACCTAATAAGTTCTTTTCCATTAATACATCTGGAGCAGCCCTCCCTCTTCCCCCTCTCTGAAAAAGGGACGTGTTGACACTGGGAATATCTTTTTTTGCTCAGCACGTTTCATTGGCTGTCAGGGCCAGATTCCTATTTCGGGTGCATCTGTCAGGGCATTGCCCTGTTGCACCCATTGCTAATTCCTGTGGAGTTGCTGCAGGGGTGAAGGTGATGTTGAGCAGGCCCTGTCACACTGTTGTCTTCACAAATTGTCAGTGAATCCTTTGCCCTGTGGGCAGTCCCCTTTTTAGTTTCATCGCTTTGGGAGTGACAAAAACAAAGCAAATGCTCACAATTCTGACTCAAAAGCCAGATGGGGTCGTGAACAAACCTTGGTTGGTGGTGATGTGGGCATGCTGCAGGTTAATAATCACAGCCACTGTCAGGGGAAAGCAAGCAAGAACCTTTTAGTCCTTTTGTGGAACTGCAAGTGGGCTCTGTCTCACAGCTCAGTGTCCCTTGCTGGGTGTGTCTCTAGCCCTCTAACTGGGGAGGGGCTGCACTGGGATCAGGAGGGCCCTGCAGGATCTGCAGTGCCTTAACTCCCTGGTATATTGCCCACAAAGTGATTTCAGATTTTAGATACAGTGAACTCGAGCCTTGCAGGTATTTTGTTTGCTTTAAGGTATCCAAGTTCAGTCTGTGGCACTGCTGGAAAGCCACCAGAGCATTAGTAGTATCTTGAACCTGATGGTATAAGGATTTTAAAGGATTTTAAACCTTTTGGGGGATTCTTGCTATCTTTTCAGGCATAACTGTAGATTATTTTGAGAGGTGTGTTGCTTTATTCCTTCTCTGTTTTGCCACCACTTTTGCCAAGGATAGTTTATTAATGGATTATTTTATTCAGAGACAAAAAGTGTGAAAAAGCCGGATGAAAACAAGGGAGCATGTGAGAAGGTGAACACTTCCAGTGCTGTAACCCACAAATCTGACTCCAAACCCCAGCTTAAAGACAGGACAGCACAGCAACAAGGGGGAGAAGACGCTGGCAAAACACAGAGCTCTAAGAGCTGTCCACAGCAAAAGGACATCGATGTCAAAGCTTTGAATCAACACAATGGCCTCCCCTTCGTACATCAAGATCATGGAGAAAATCAAAATGCTCCTGCCAAAGCACAGAACGTGGACAGAGCCCCAGGCCCTGATGAGTGCCACAGGCAGCTTGTTCATCAGAAAGCTGGGAAGAATGAAAACAAACCCACAGCAGCGAGTGTGGCATCCCGGGAAGCCGTGCCCTCCACATCCCGGGCTGTATCTGACACAGGCTGTGAAGTGACACATACCAGGTAATGCCCTGCTGGTGGCTTTCTCTGTGACCTGAAACCTTCTCGTGTGCTAGAAGGGAGAAAAGGGAAGCCAGGCCATTAAAGGAGGCAGCTCCTGCGTGATGGGGTGGGATGGGAGTGGAGAGACCTTACAAGGGTTGAGGCAGAGGGCTCAGGGGGCCCTGTGGGAAGGTCTGTGCAGCCCAGGGCTCAGTGGGAGGGAGAGAGGGGTTTGAGGTATCAGCACTGCTGTGTGCTGACATAGAAAGGTGACCACCACAGGAGAGCTCAAGTAGTTATAAACCACTCC
This sequence comes from Pycnonotus jocosus, assembly GCA_013400435.1. Lineage (NCBI taxonomy): Eukaryota > Metazoa > Chordata > Aves > Passeriformes > Pycnonotidae > Pycnonotus > Pycnonotus jocosus. Next base: position 497,390 of record VWYP01029047.1, read on the forward strand.
CTCCCTCCCAACTGCTTGGTTTCTACAGCCATGGGGGTGAAAGGAATTTGAAAGAACTTGTGTTTTTTGACCTCAGTGTCTTGGTCACCTAAAGATTGTTCATTTATTCATCTCTATCAGGCTAATGTTTTCCTCATATAGGTGTTTCATAGTCCATTTTCCTTTAGATTATTTATCTAAGATTTTATTTTAATCCCATTTATTGAAAATTGAAAAAGCCCATACAACAAAAAAACCCAAAACTCCACAACCAAAAGAACCCTGCCAACTAAACCCCAAGAAATGGAGCTTCTGTGGCAGATTTTAACTGCCAGTACCTCCTCTGTCTGGGTGGGTGGCTGTAAAGTGGTTTATATATTTGTGTGGGGGTGATAGACACTGATCCATACACACCCACCACTGTATGTATGACTCCATTGTTAATGTGTACAAATTTGGTGTCTGAGCCCCAGAATTTGATTTGGGATTGAGGGAGGCCAGCAGGTAGCTGGAAGACAGAAGCTGGAGTAAACCCCAGGGGCAGCTGCAGACCAGGGAATTGCCATGTTTTGGAGTGTGAAGCCTCTCTAAAATGGATGCAACTTTTAATGAAGTTTGTAAGCCCACACAGAGCCGTCACAGGAACATTGTGTTCCCCTGTTTGGAGAAATGCCCGAGAGTCCCACTGAGTTCAGACTTGTCTAGATAGCAGAGGAAGTGTTTGCTCAGAGCTGGCTTCAGCTGCTCACACCAGAGCAGCTTAGATCCACAGCACAGCACCAGGGTGTTAAAGGTGCAGAAAATGAGACGTTTCAGACTCTTGTTTTACCAAAGCAGAAACATTTTCTTTCATAACATCTTTTGTAATGAGCTTGCTCCACCAAAAGAGGCAATAACCTTTGTGAAAATGAGGTATGTTCTTTCCCATACCTCAGAAACTGTCTTCATTTGCTATTGTGTAAAATCTACTTTAAACTTCCCAAGTTTCAATTCAGCCTCGGTAAGATCACACTGCTCATGACAGTTGGAGCAGTAACAGTCGACTCAAACATTATCACACAAATGTCTTTGATGGAATTGAGGAGCACAGAGAATTGGTTCTAACCAATTGGTTCTCTTTTTACAAGAGGGGGAAAAATCATTAAACTTTTCCAGTAGTTGAAATGCCAAGGAAAATAGTATTGATGGACTGAGAGAGTTTATCAAAGTTAGATTCTTAAGAGAAAGCTGTGGAAAGAATGCTATCCTTCCAGAAGACCCAAACACAGCTGGCTGAGTGTGCAGGTCAGCCAGCTGGAAAAGGATACAAATCATCAAGGTTTGTGGAGCTGTATGAGCAGCCAGCCATTGAGATAATCAGCCTGTAATTTGTACAGGCAATCAATATCCTCTCTCTGCCCAGACGAGTGGTGTTTTATTAGACCAACTGTAATAATTGCAAAAAGTGGGTAAGTTTTCAAATGTGGGATTAACTCTTTGCAGGGTGAGACATTTTGTTCAGCAGAAGGGCAGACATGTAGAGAGATGAGGACACAGAAGAAGAAGCACCATGCTTTTTGGTGCTCTCCCCTTGGTGTTTGTGAGTCTTTCCCAGGAAGATTGGTACAGTTAGGTTATATCAATAGTATGGAAATTTATGAGTTTGAAAACTTACAGATTTTTCTTCCCCCACAAAGTTACAAAAACCGGGCTGGCCACCAGCATCAATATCAAATATCTCCTGTTTGCTCTGCAGGATATCCATCAGTGTTCATATGACTGACATGAAAGAAAAGATTGACATGCCCAAGGAGGGAAATGTAAGTGACAGCAAAGGTAAAAGTCTCAAAGTGAAATCCACACCAGCAGACTTGAAAGGAGTAAAACAGCTGCCTGACAAATTAAAACTTCAACAGAGTCCTAAAAACATCAGTTCCAAGCCAAATTCAGAAGTTAAAGGGGACAATAAGCAAAATGAACTGGCACCTCAAACAGGGAAGCAACGGCTGTTCCCGAGCAAGCCCAAACCAGGTGAAAAAGCTGAAGAGAAATCAGAATTAAAATGCAAGCCCATAACCTCACAGAATACCTCTGCAAAGGTGCCTGTGAAAGATGCAGGGGTAGAAGTGAAAACCCATCAAGAAACAGCAAAAGCAGAGAAATCCCCAACAGATAGCAAGTCTGAGAGGAGAGGATCTGTGACTGCAGGGGGAAGCAGACGTGATGCTCAGCAGTGTACAGGAGGGGCACCAGGGAAGAACAAGGCTCTGGAAGCTGGCAGAGCTCTTCCCACTCAAGGAGAAATCATTGGTAAGCTGCTCACAGTTACTCTTGAAACTTGTACATTGAGGATTTTGTGCTATTCCTGCCTGTTGTATAGATAATAAGAGCAGGAGCAGTGCTCAGTAGAACACCCATGTCTTACACTTCAAGGCTGATTTGCATTGGCTACCTTTGACTATGTGAATAATAATTCACAGATTCTTTTAGTAGTAACTTTCCTTTTAAAGTGTGTTTGGAGGAAAAAAAAATAAAATAGTATTAATGGTATGTGTGATGGGAAGTACAAGAATTTTGAAAAAATCCATTTTCTTTAGATGAAGCATTTGTTCCTTCAGCTAGAGCATGCAAACCAGGCACACTTTAGCAACCATGGACTGGAGATGCAGAGCAGAGTATAGCACTGCAGGAAATGTTTCTTGTTGTGGCCTGTTCTGTCATGGATCTCATGGCTTATGAGGGAACACTTGGTTGCATTGTCTCAGGGAATGCTCTCTCCTGGCAGCACATACATGTGGATGTTCCAGAATGTACAGACATGGGCACATGACCTGACTGCTCTGGTGTTCTGAGCAGGGGCTGGAGATGAGCAAAATACATGTTAAATTGCAGCCTGAGTACCTGGAGATTAATTATAAAATTGCTTTCCGTGGGGGACATAAAAATGAGTCTAATGAAGATTTACCCTAGAAAACCTTGGACATTAAGTGATCACAGTTAACTAATTTAGCTTACCACAAACAGACTAAACTTAATAGTTGTAATGCTAATAATTGCAGCTTTAATTTGGAAACTGTCTACAAAATTTTTGCTAAGAGGAATTTCATGGTTTTATCAATCGCTGTCCTTATTTCTCAATGCTGTATATTTTTGCTGTTTTTCCTGGCTGTCACAAAACAATTAAAAGATGATAAGTGTAAATTTTTTCAAACCTTCAGATAATGTTTTCTGGTGGCCCTTTCTGTTAATGCCTAAACTATGTTGGCCCCCTAAAGGTACCCAGTGGGTTTACTCTGTTAAAAACACCAAGCAGAGATTCAGGAGGAGGGATCCTGATCTTGGTTCTGGGACTGTATTCCTTGTCTGTAAAAAGGGATTTAGCAGTGACAGCTCCTGCCATCCTGTGAGGTGAAATCTGTGGTGTGAGGAGGTGGAACAGGGCAGTGATGTGTGCAGGAATGTCAGTGACCAGCCTGTCTCCCTGCAGATGACAGCCCCTCTCCTCCAGCTCCCTTCGAGCACCGCATCGTCAGTGTCCGGCAGGCAGAGGTGACCACGAGCTACTCCGTGTGTCGTCACGAGGTGCTGGGGGGGTAAGTGTGCCTGTCCCTGCTGTGCTGCTGCTGGGGACATGCAGGGAGCTGCAGAGCTCTGCAGCTGGCCCCCAGGTGTGTGTGTGAGGGACAGACAGGCTCTCTGCAGAGAGGGAGTGGGTTCATCCTGGAGCCCTTTGGGTGATCACAGCTGCTCTCACATCAAAGATGTCCCTTAGATGGCTGGTTTCTGCCCCAGCCCCATTGTCATATGTCTGACTGCCATCCTGGTGACTGGTTTTTCATTTATTATAATAATCCTGGCCTCAGTGTTGTGGGAAGAACCTGTACCCTTAAGGCAGACAGATTCAGGGCATTTGAAAAGTCAACAATGCCCATTAAGTCAGGCAGCTTCCAAAATCTTTTGTTTTCTGTGCTGAGCTGCACATTAAAGAAAACTAAGGAAGAGTTATAATTACTTTGACCTTATGTTTAGTTTTCACTCATAGGAAGTCTGCAGCTGCTTCAGCTTTTGTATTCTTGTATCCTTACTTATGTGACAAGAAGGCTTGATTTACACATTGATTCACATACAAATATGGCTTAATAAGCATCAGCAATGTGATGCAACAGCGGGGAAGATGGTGTTTAGGAATCATCCCAAGGGGCATTAACATATCTGTATGACATGAGGGAGAATTTCCAGCATGTCAGAAATGCAGCCTGTGGAGGGGCTACAGTTACTGGTCTTATGGTCATTTTAAAAGTTCTGAGATCAGGACAGAAATATCCTTGTTAATATACCCACTAACACATCCCTGAAGGACAGCGAGGGGGTCCAGTTACAGGAGGGAGCCAGAGCATGGCCAGGCCATCATACCTCAGCAGGACCAACGGGGCTTAATATTTTAATGTAAGCACTGAACAACTGGCTGGAAAGATAAAACTAATCCTTCATAAGCTGAGAGAAAGAGGAGCTCCATGCTGCTGGCCACCCGACTCCGTTCACTTTGTACTGGGCTATTTTTGCTCGTGGTAAGAATAGTTCCAGGAGAGGTCTCTGTGCTGAGCTGAGCTGCTTTCCCATCTTTTCCTTGGCATCCACAGGGGGCGTTTTGGGCAAGTCCACAAGTGCACGGAAATATCGACGGGGCTCAACCTGGCAGCCAAAATCATAAAAGTGAAAGGAGCCAAAGAGAAGGTAACCACCCTGCTGGGGGCTCTGAGCCTGCCCTCCCTGCCAGACCCAACATCACTGCCTCATGAGGGGCAGCTCATCCTTGGGTACCATCAAATACTGCAAAATCTTGGGCTTGGTGGGACTCTTCATCACCTCCTGTATTCACGGTTAAACCCCCAATCCCCTTGAGATCTGTGGTGTAGCTGTTGTTGGGCTTTATAAATAGTTCTGTTTTGGTATGTTGAAATTTAAGAGCGTATTTTGCTCATTTTTTGTCACTTTATATTTTTTTTCAGGAGGAAGTAAAAAATGAAATTAACATCATGAACCAATTAAATCACGTGAATCTGATCCAGCTTTATGATGCTTTTGAAGCCAAAAATAATATCACTTTGATCATGGAATAGTAAGTTTAAATGATCTCAGGAATTGTTTGGGTTTTCTCAGGTCACTAAAGCAAATAGGGAATGATAATTCTGAGCTGTGAAGAAGTGAGTGGTTTCCCAGCCTAAGAGAGACTTGATCTCACTTTCAGAAGGAAAAACCAATGCTTTAAAGGTAATTTCTTCAGGTTAAAAGCTTTTCAGAGCTTTATCTCTGACTAAATTTCTCTTAACTTGTGTGCAAAATTCAGTTGTCAGCTCTTGTGAAACAGCTTTCAGTTTGAGAAGTTCCATTTAGTAAATTTTGTAGGTTGAAGACTTATTTTCCCATGACTAGTAAGATGAGTGAATAACAGATACTGTAGTACTCCCTGAAGGTTCTCCAGGTCCCATAGGATTGCCAGGTTTGGGTTTGACACGCTTCCCCCCAAACACTAGTGACAACTTTCCCATTTTTGCACTTAGATTGATAGTTAATTTCAAGAGAAATAAGTCTCTTGAAGTCATTGAGGCTACTGATACACTTTATATTGGATGTTTTGCTAGGACCCTCAATTACAGAGTCTAATTCCCAACCTGGAAATAAATTGAATTTTAGGGTTTTAAATGCTTTTCTATGTGAAACTTTTAGTCTTGATGGTGGGGAATTATTTGACCGGATCACAGATGAAAATTACCACCTGACAGAGCTGGATGCCATCCTGTTCACCAAACAGATTTGTGAAGGAGTGCACTACTTGCATCAGCATTACATTCTCCACTTGGACCTGAAGGTCAGTTGTTTGTGCTCTCTGTGCTTTGGTGGTGCTGGGTTAGGCAGCACAGAGTCTGATTCCTGAGGGGTAATTTCTCATTTCATGCACTCACATCATAAAGGGATAGACTTAATACCTACAATGAATGGAGCTTTAGAGAGTGATTACTTTTTTCCAATGTCTGTTCAGTAGCTTGCTTGGAATGATCAGGATTCTGGGCTTCTGCCTTTCTTAAATCAGCAGCTTGTCATTCTCTGTAGCATTAAACACTGTCCTTTTATCATCAATGAAAAAACCCCACCCAAAACCTTCTTGGCTGGAAATGCTCAGAGTCTTCCCTCCATTTCCCCTACCTCTTTTTAACAGTGAACAAATACCTGTTCAATCATCGTCTATAGTTTGTACTTTTTGCTGCCTGGAACCAACCTGCAGCAAAATTGCGATGTTTTCCTAATGGTCCCTTAATAACTGATACTTTTGAATGGAAATACAAACTGTTCTTTTCCTGCCTGTTTATATAGCATCTTACAGAAATTACATTAGACCAGGCTGGCTCACAGACAGTTCTGCAGTTGTAATATGTTTGGAGCCTATCACCTCCCCTCCCCACCTGGGAAAATATTCTCATTGGAAAAAATTAATAATTTTGGGTGCATTTGATCTGGTTTTTGTGGCTTTTTATGGAGGGAATTTTATACTATCTTTTGCTAGGTATTTCTCTCAAACATTTAACTGAAAATACCCTCTTCTCTTTTTGTAGCCTGAAAACATCCTATGTGTAAATCACACAGGAAACCAGATTAAGATTATTGATTTTGGATTAGCAAGGAGGTAAGAAAGTTCAGTTGTGAATTATTTGGAAAAACAAAACCAAATCAAACCACAAACCCCTGACATATTTTTGGTAGTTCTCTGGTGGGGGTTGTGTTTTGATGGCTCTGTAATAATTCTGTGTGAGTGAGCTAAGTGCTATGCTTTTGCAGGCATGAGTGTTCAGCTGTGTGCATTAATTATCTAATTACTTTTTCAAATAACATTTCTCTTGGATAAAGCTTTACCACTGTTCTAATTATCTCAAAATTATTCCCCATGTAGAGCTTTTACTCTAGAGACTCTGTGAAGGCTCCCAGAGACTTCTTGATTGCAGGGTTTCATGGTGCATGTTCTAATTGTAGAAATTGTCTGCTAAACTCTTTAAGTAGCTAAGTTGATTGAAGGAAAAAAAAAAAGAAGAAGAAAGAGCATGTTTGAGCCATCCCATGTGAAACAGGAAACCCACAGAAAAAATAGGGACTTTTCTCCATTCTTTTATTTTGGTTGCATGAGTTTAAAGAAAAATTGTGAGAGTGTAAGTCAATTGCTCTAGAGTAAAAAAAATTATTTCTATTACTATGACAGTAAGTCATAATATAATATATATTACAATATTTCCCTATAATAATATTTCTCTAATTGTTTTCTAAACCCTTAGAGATTTTTCTTAAGCTAAAAGCTAGTACATTAATACATATATATATTTATGTGCTTGTATATAAGCATCTGTTCAAGGACTTTGTTTCCATAAAATACTTGTGAAAGAAAAAACAAAAGTATATTGAGTTTGTTTGGTTTTTAAATTGGTTAAAGATACAAGCTTTTACGGACTCAGTTTTGTGAATAAGATCTCTGAAGAGAAAGAGATTTCCAAGCAGTGCTTTAGTGGTTTGCTCTGTCTGAGCACAGATGTTACTCAGCAATTGTCAGTGGCAATTGTTGCTGGTCCAGTCTGGTGACCTTTCCCTGTTTAGCAATAGCAGAAAGAATAGAGTCATTTCCCCTGTGTGGGGTCACTGTTACTGGTTCCCCAGCCCAGAAAATCCTCCTCAGTCTCACCTTAGTGGTTAGATTGTGTTCACATCTGTGATGCAGATGTTTATTTACCCTCAGCTGTAGCTGGGTGCATCTCACCAACCAAATGCTCTCCAAGTCTTGTATAATCAAAACTGCTTTGTTTGGTTTATGTTTTATGGATTTTGGGCAACATCTGCTGGAAAGCATCCTGTGGTGCCTGGCAGAGGGTAAAGCTGCTACCACTCTTTGGGGGAGCCCTTTGCAGGGTTTAGTGTCCTTGTTCTTCCTCCTGGCTTTGCTCTGGCAGAGGGATAATGATGGACAATTCCCCTGAGGTCACCCCAGTGCTGTCCTGGCAATCTGCTCTGCTCCTCTGCCACTCTCCCAGAAAACCCTGCCTTGCTCTTCCCTTGGTGAGATGAGCTCCCCAGCTCCTCACTTGTGGCTCTTTTCCCTGTACAGGTACAAACCCTGTGAGAAGCTGAAGGTGAATTTTGGGACTCCGGAGTTCCTGGCTCCCGAAGTGGTGAACTACGACTTTGTTTCCTTCCCCACGGACATGTGGAGCGTGGGGGTCATCACCTACATGCTGTGAGTGCCCTGCCAGGGCTCCTATGCTGCCTCCAAGGGCCCTGCAGGGTGGGAATGCAGCAGCCACTGAGCCCATCTGGCTGTGACTCCTCTGAATTAATTCTATTCAAACAGCAAAACCCCAGCTTTTCATACAGAGGCTCCTCTTTTTGTGTCCAAAGTGTCTAAACAACAAATGCTCCATTTGATAAATCTGTAAATTTTCTTCTCCCTTATCTTACTTAACAAACTATAATGGGTCCGGTCTTTTTTTTTTTTTTTTAACTCTGAAAAGTTGCCCAAAATATGTGAGAATTTAAATTTTGATTGTGTTTTAGAGGACTTGAATTAATTTTTAAATTTGTAATCTGATCATTTTATAATCTTAGACTTGGTGTGCATCTGCACAGGAGAATTAATATTATCTGTGTTGGGCCATGGGTCTAAGAAATGACCTGTCATGAATAGGGCTAAAACTTTTCTGTGATATCTGGATGACAACCACAGACAGTTTGTCTGTCCAAAGTCTCTACCTTCTGATGAGCTTGTTTTGCGTCCCCAAATCATTCACAGACACTTTCTGTGAACTGGATAAATTTCTGGTTTGAATTTGTATGTTAGCCAAAACCCAACTGAATGAAGCATTAAATGATGGAAGCAATAAATCTGGCCTCACAGACTAACTGTGAAAAGTAATTCATTGTTCAGAATTCTGTTTAATTCAAGCCACATATGGATATGGGCCCTGATTTGGGAAAGCTCTTGAGTCCCTCTAGCTTTCCTAGCTGGGAAAGCACTGAAGGATGTACCTAAATTCTCACTAAATCCGTTCCTTGGGGATCTATCAGCTCCCTGGCCTGAGTGAACTGCTAGGTGAACTAAATTACTAAATTACACCACTTCACTGCCCTGAAATGCTGCCTTATCATGGCAAGGACTGAGCAGTGGAAGCCTCCATAGCTGAGAGCCTTTTCCCTCCCTAAGATAACAACAGTTATAAAGCAGAGGATTCATAGAAGGAAAACCACGCCTCGCATATGATAACTGCTCTTCTCCCCTCACCCCATCTTTCTTTTTTTAAGGCTCAGTGGCCTGTCCCCATTCCTGGGAGAGACTGATGCAGAGACAATGAATTATGTAGTCAATTGCAGCTGGGATTTTGATGCAGAAGCATTTGAACAGCTCTCAGAGGATGCCAAAGACTTCATTTCCAGACTGCTTGTGAAGGAGAAAAGGTACCCGTGTGTCTGATTGTGAGGACAGTAGCACCAATGATTTTAATTTCTTACCAGCCAATTGTTTGGATTGCAGCCAACAATGACAACTTAGTATGTGACCTTTATTTGTGCTGGCTCTGGGCTTGCTGGGCAGTTCCTCAGTGATCCAGAAGCCCCTGTTTTAAAGGAAGGTGTCTGTGTACCCTGACTGAGGAAAGTTGCATTTCACAGTAGCATCAATACAGACAGAACACAGGAAATCTGGAAAGATTTGCAGTATAGGAATCTGTCTCTAAAGCTTTTGCTTCTCTGTGCAAAAAAACTATTTCTATTGTTAGCTGGGACTCTCACAAGCCTTGACAGAAATTGCAAAAATGCCTCTTGAATGCCAAGGAGAATAAATGGAAGCTGCAGCTGTGAAAATGTGCATTGTTCTCTTCTAAAGTGGTCTACAGGCTTTTGGGAGATACTAGGGAGCATTTGGGATTTAAGTCTGCTTGTGGCTTCTCATTCTTGGCTCCACTGAGATAAAAAGCATTTGCACATATGAAACAAAGCAGAGAATGAGGATCATATTGATGTCAGACCACAGCTGGGGAGTTGGCTGGGTACAGAAATTTTTCTCCTGCTGAGTAGTGATACAAAACTAATCAAATCAGGAAATGATGCATACAGTATCAGATTGTGTGTTTGAGGGGAATTCAAAGGAGTGCTTAGAATATTAACAACTTCCAGATCATTACCTAAATCAGACAAATCAGTTCTAGTACTAAGTCCATTTTGAACAATAGGTTCCTATGAAAAACAGAATTAACTGAAATTTAGCATATTGCCAGCAGGAGAGATCTAAGGATTTTCTCTCAGACTGTAATGATGATTTGCTGTGAGACTGTAAAATTTGGAGTCTTCAATTCTTCTGTGCAATAGGATTAGGGTGTCCAGAGGGAAACTCTGCAAAGTCTGGTTAGAAGCTGTGAATGCAATGAGTGTGTGAGAGCAGAGTGTTGGCAGTGAGGTGCAGAGAGCAGTGATGAGTTGTTCACAAGGTGTGTGGCAGCCTCTGCTCTCCTGCAGCCCAGGCACCTCTGCCCTGCTGGCACAGTGGGTCTGGCCTTGTGAAAGAACTGCAGCTGCCTTCCTTGAGTGCTGAAATCGGGGTGAGCAGGCTGGAGTTGTCTTTTTATCATCTCAGTGACACCTCAGACAGAGCTCAGGAGTTAGGCATAGGCTTTTGATTTGAAAAAAGGCAAATTAAACTTTTTTCTCAACACCTCTACCTCAAGATTTCCTCTATTACCCTGTATTTCTCAAACTTTTTAGGATAGATTGTGGCATTCGGGTCCATTGTTGGATGTCAGGATATAAAGTATGCTCAGCTTGATTCAAGTTTAGGGCGAATAGACAACTGTGCTTTTTTAAATATGAGGCACAGAATGAGCTTGTGCTGTCAGGACAGACAGATAACACCACAAATGTTACTTTTCTGTTAGCAAAGTTTTGAATTTGCATAACAAAGTGTTACATTACCTCATGAACTTAACCCAGCCCAACCAAGCCGCGGCAGGGCCGCCAGCAGCCCTTCACCCCACTCACCCTTCCTGCTGGGGAGTGCAGGATGCTACTGGGATCCCATGCACGGGGATGGGCAACATTTGCACTCGTGTCCTTTCTGTGGGGCAGTTTGTTCATCACTAACAGAGGGCACAGGGCTCCGGGGAGGGCACAGGGGCCGGGGTCTCACGGCAGCTCCCTCCCCGCAGCTGCCGGATGAGCGCCACACAGTGCCTGAAGCACGAGTGGCTCAGCGACCTCCCTGCCAAGGCCCAGAAGAGCAAACTCCGCCTCAAGTCCCAGCTGCTGCTGCAGAGCTACATGGCCCACAGGAAATGGAAGGTAAATACACAATTCTGGCAAGTCTGCTTCCACGGGGAAAATCAGCACAAGGCAGGCAGAGCCATTTCCTCCTCCTGTGGGGTGGCTCACTGGTGCCCACAGGCTTCTTGGTTGTATCAGCTGTGAAGCCTATTTTCACCTGCAGATGAAGTGTTTTGTCCTGCAGAAAGATATCGCTTCAATTTCTAGCAAGTTTGGTTTCAATTTTCATGGTGATTGGTGTTTAAAACTTTTTTACAGCTTTCTTTCTACAAGTTCAGAGGTTTCAGATGCTACTTCATATTAAAAGTTCATTCTCTTTAAACTTTTTCCATTGCTAATAGTTGCATTGATCTGTTGTCACTCAGGAGTAGGGATATAACTTAAGGTAGTTTTGCCTCTCACTGCAGAATGGAAGTGTGAAGTGTGGGAGAGAGGAAAAAAAATTGGGCTTAAACCTATGGAGAAAACTCTTCAGGATCTTACTGATAACCCCAGGCTCCTTCTGAACTAAGATTTTATGAAGTGATAGGTAATAATTTGTGCTTGAATCTCTATTTGATTGTAGATAATTGATCCTAAAAGGTGAACAGAGTGATCTGGTTAGAAAGAAGCCTGTGGAATTGTGAGGCAAAGTCAGTGAGGACCATTTCCTTCTCTTCTGTCACTGGGGAGTTGCATTTCCTTGCACAGGAGTTAACCCAGAGGCTTACACTTTTTTCAGTCTTGCACTGCAGCTGCTTGGTGGCAAACTTCTGCACTTGCATTTTAAAGATGACACAATCCAAAAGACCCATTACTGTATAATTCATAATTACACTGAAGAACCTCACAGTGGCAGCTGCTGTGCAGGAACCACTGCAACCCACACAAGCTGGGGGTCACTAGAGGGAAATGAATTTACCAGGAAAAAAAATCCCTGTCAGCTGCAGAAACGTTTCTTTGCCTTGGTTGCACTCATGCTTGGACCGTTCTGTTCTGTTCACAGAAACACTTTTATGTGGTGGCTGCTGCTAACAGGCTGAAGAGATTTCAGAGTATGTCTGCCAAGCTTGCATGAGCTTGTGTGAAACCTCCACCACTCCTGGAGATGGACATGAAGCCATGGAAGGAAGGAGGACTCAGTGGCTCCAAACATTTCTATCTCTTTTATAACAGAAGGTTTTGGGACTGTCTTCTTCAATTATTTTGTGTGTTAGTGCTGCAGTTCCAGAAGTGCCTTAAGGAAGAGGCACAAGATTTCTAAAAGCAGAAGCTACTTTGTTTTTACAAGTTTTTAGTTGTTCTATACAGTGGTGGAAAAACATGGCTGTAACTGGGGCTGACTTCTTGCTGAAGGCTTTGATTCTGCAGAGTATAGTTGGTGTGTTTATAGCAGAAAACCCCCGGCAATCTTCTGGTCTTTCACACCAAGCACGGGATCTCTAAAGACTGTCTTCCTGACTCTGTATGTGTGTTACCAGCTTTAGAGAACTGCTACACAGTGGCACAACTTGTCCCTCAGGTGTTTGTTACTTAAAACAAAAGACACAGACATAATTTTCTTCTGTATTTCTTTCCAAAATGTAATTTCCCCACAACGTGAAGCTGCTTTAGTGCAACTCCAGCTTGGATGGTTTTGGTTTGTTGTTTTGGTTTTTTTTATTATTCTACTCTCTCCTTTAAAAAATAGTCACTGCATAGTTAGGAACTATGAGGAACCCTGGTTTGACATAAACTAAGTCAGTCCATTGCTGCTGTTTCTTAGGGCAAGTTGAATTGAGCTGAACTGATTGAACTTCTGGAAGATGTGTGAAACTGCCATGAATACAAATCACCTAATGACTGTTGGGTCTATGCAAAAAGATTTCATGTTGTAGAGGAAAGAGGAGAGTTCCAGAGATTTTATGTTTTTAAAACTTCTAAGTGCTTTTCATTATCCATGACTGCAGACCTTAAGTTGCTAAGTTTTAGTTTGAGGATTTGTTTCTCCTCTCTGGAGATTTTAATGCAGCCTGAGGAACTGGTATGGTGTGACATGCAAAACAGGTTTCATTTCTAATAGGTTCAGTGACAGGGAAACAAGAGTGTTGCCAGACTCTGCCTTTAGTCCAGTTAGGAGGTTGAAGCCCTTTTTCCTCCCCTCACTTTGCTCTTGAACCTTAAACCTTTTCTTCACAATATTAACTTATTTTGGATTTTAAACTCTTTTCTTATGCATAAAGTGGGAGCCACTTACAATCTCTGAAATAAAAGTTCAACACTATTTATTAAACCTGTGGTTTCCTGTTCTGGATTCTGCAAAACTCAGTGTGAACTGGATGGGCTCTTAGGAAAAATGGAAGCTAACATTACTGAAAGTAGCTTTCCAGCAATGGCACCTGTAAAGCTCCTTTGAACTTTATGGACTTTCACATCCCTTGAATCTGCAGAAGTGTTGGTTGCTAATGATGAGGTTTGTAAGACTGGCTTACTCTAGTCTAGCTATCTTTTCCACTCAAGGGCTTCTCACTTTGTTTAGTCCTGACTTCTGCAGCATTTCCAGAATTGGGACAGAGAAGAATCTTGGTAACTTATTACCTTCTATGAAGGCCCACTTTTGTTCATGTTTTCCTTCCACAGTGTTTCTGCATGCTGAATGTCATTGTATTCATTGGTCTGTATATTTCTGAAGTAATACTAATAAATTTCATGGAAGAGCAACAAGAATATTCATCAACTTTGGTTTAAGCCCTCCTGCCAAACAAACCTGAAAGTATTTCTGGGCAAGTCCAGAGGTACAGGCCAGGCAGAAAACATGCAAGAGAAATGGAACAAAAGCCTCTTCTGTAAGCTTATGACTGCAAGACACAAAAAAATCTGTTACCCACTCAACATCCTTTTCCTCTGGATATCTTCCTTCTGAAGGCAAAGGCATCTCCTCCATGATTTTTATTTTGCATTCAAGTACCTGTGCCAAGAACATGATGTCATAATACAAAGCTTCTCCTTCCACTGCTTTTATTGTTGGAATATTTGGGACCCCTTACAAAAGCACAAGAGATTTCATTCCTATACACATGAAACTAAGTCAAATTCATTGACTAAACAATATTTATTAAAAAACAAACCCAAACCAAAAAACTAAAGGCTTTATTTCTCTGCTGGTTTTGCAGTTTAACAAGGCACTGTTAGTTCCCCTTCCTCTTACTTTACTGACTGCTTCCAGAACCTGTAACTTATAATTTACTTACACTTAAAGTAGCATTAGAATGTTACCTGCTTCTTGCAGCAAGAGAATGAAGCTATTCTACCCCTAATGCCACAGCCTGGTGAGCAGTCACACACACTTCCTGTAAAATCCCATCACTCCATGGTATCATTTATTAAAAATAACATTCTTAAATACTTAAAACGTAAATAAAATCAGCTGTCTGCTAGGCAGCCATCACTCATATGCCACTGGACCTCTTGTTAGAGCAGAAGGAGAGTTAAAATTAAGAGCAAGCAGCAGTTACATTACTGGGTGGCACTACAGAGTCAGTACTCCTTGTCTCTCGTGCCTTAGCAGCGTTTTCCAGGATTTTCTTTTTCCATTCTTCATAGTCCTGAGTTGTTTCAGTCTTTGGCCGTTTACATGGCATTTCCTCATCCTCTTCAGAGTCTGTGAGGAAACAAGAAAGCCCATGAGAGGCCATCATGGGCAGCATGCTGTGGGGTAACAGGCAGTGAGCCAATGTGCAGACACCAGGAGGGGGCTGTCCCTGTGGTTTCTAATCCTGGTTACTGCTCCCCTCACCTGCTGGAACAGTCACCTGTGTGTCTAATCAGAGCAGCTGCCCTTCATTCTACTGGGACTACCCCTATAAACTCCACTGTCCTGCTGCCAGGCTCTTGGTGCTTCCACAAAGGATTGAGAGCTGCTGGGAGCTGGAGCATCATGGCCCATCACACAAACTAAAACACTGGGCAGCAAGAAAGCTCAGAACTACTTCATGAGGTGATTTTCACTCACAGCTGAACACAACTTACCAGCTTCCTGCTCACACTGCTCCAGGGCGCTCTGCAAGCTGTCAGGTGTCTCTGCAGCCACTGGAACATCTTCTAAAAAAACAAGGAAGTTGCTTTGCTTTTGAATGGTTTTTGGGGGCTCCAAGGGTGGCTTAAATGTAATTCTTTGACAGCAGTGCCATGTTCCACAAGTACTGCTGTCCAGTCAGAGCAGTTCCCTGGTCTAGACTGACGCTCAAGCTCTAGAAGAGGTGCCAGCCTTTCAAGTATGGCATGGACTGACTGGCTGCTTTAATTAGCAGGCTGATAATTAGCAGCACACTGCTGCTGCATTGGTAACCACAGTGATTCACCATGTTCATTGCCTCAAACCACACTGCTACCCCTTTAGGTCATTCAGGCAGGATTATCAGTTATTTCTTTCCCTTCTATTCCATTCCCACAATTTTTATAGATACCCACAACAGGCAGGGGGCTGTCCAGGTATATAGATGCACACTCTTCCCAGAATTCCTATGGAAATTCCCAGTTGTCTTTTGTTGTTTTAGTGCTGGGATAATGTTTGGGTTTTTAAAGGGCACTTGCCTAGGAGAAAGTAGCAGCTTTTGGGTTAGATTCAGGCACCATTTGCAGAAAACATCAGGGTATGAAGATACAGAAAGGATAACTTTCAGTGGGAAAGTAAGAAATGAAAGCTCAAAAAAGAGGAAGCAGCAGAAATACAAGGACATTAGGGCACATAATGTATTTTGGGCTTTCTCCCCCATAAAAAGGAGCAAAGGGAGCTGCAGGCTCAACAATGGGCATGAAATATTCCTGACATGTGCCCAATGTATGAGGAGGGGTGGTGCCAGAGAATGGCTGAGTTGGTACCAGAACAGCAAGGCTTATGCTTGTTAATCCTGCAGAGGGGGAAAGGAAAGCACAGGAGTGAGTCAGCCTGAGGAAGATGTTTGTGGTAATTTGTGTGTCAGGTTGCCATGTTAACAGGATGCAGAAACCAGGCAAGAGGGAGGAATCCAAGACAGGTCAGGTAGTATGGGAGAAGCAAGGAATAAATTGCAGCAGCAGAGATTGTAAAGAGCAGTGTGCATCTGAGAAGAGAGGAAAATATTATTTTTGTCCTTGCTAAGTTATTGCAGCTTCTCCAGAAGCAAGGAGTGGAATTGGGCTGCAGGAAACATGCTGGACTTGGCTGAAAGGGAACAGCTAAAAGTGATCAGACTGAAATCACCAGGGGAACAGGATGGGGCACTGTGGGGCCACAGGATGGGTGTGCTGTCTTACAGGGACAAAGCCAAAAACTTACTGCTGAGTTGCCGGCTTATCTTCTCCAGCTGACTGCACAGCCGGTCAAATATTGCTTTTTTCACTCCAGATGTAGCCAACATTTTAGCTTTGTCCACTTTTAGCTTCAAACACCTACAAGAGAAAGTTATCTCTGTACAAAGCAACACTCCAGCAACTATCACTTAGGTGAGGTGATAATTACTGCACCAACGCTGCCAGTGAGAATGAGGAAGGCAGGCCTCACTTTTTGTCCCACCTATCCCTGTCTCACTCAGAAACAAATCTGCTTCAAAAACAGACCCCTACACTATTCAGTCAATACAGCTCAATTGAAACTCAGGGTGAGTTCAAGTTACATAAGGAACTGTTTCAGGAAAAGGTAACTTTTCAGATTTTCAGGGAACCAGGACAAAAAGCTGAATGTGACTCTGTGTCAAGAGAGCTCTTGCCAGGAGCTGTGCAACTACACAGCACCTGTACTGCTGAGTAAGACTGTCACAAGGTGTAATGCTGAGGGAGGAAGATCTTTGCATACAAGCAAATTCTTCCCAAGTGTTGGCTGAGTCACACACCTCTGTTAGCTGATATGGGCCTACAGCTATCAGAGCCATCTCCCAAATGCTACAGCACCCTCAGGATGTGATGGTGCAGCTCTTGGGGACTTTCCCATCTCAGGATGCCTGCTTCTTGGTGCTCAGAAGCCCTCCTTGTACCTGGAGCAGTATTTCACCAAAAGCCATGTAAGTTTTTGCTTTGTGCAGTGCATGTTGAAGACTTCACTATGAGGAAAGGCCTGGTTTGCTCCAGCTGTCTCCCTCTGCAGAAGCAGGGCAGCAGGATATGCCAAGCAAGACCCTGAATGAATGAGCTGCTGGCCCTGGCTGTGTCTCAGCAGGCATTTCAGCCTCTGGAAGGTCTCCCAGGCCACACTCACCTGCATGCAGTGCACAGTGCAGCTGTTATAAACAGGGGCTTGGAGAAATCCAGGTCTGCTCGCTGAGCTTCGGAGAGGCTGCACTCATACCTGGGGAACAGCAAGGGATAACTGCACAGTGCACCTGCCTCACAGAGAGCTCTCAAACCCATCTGTCATTGGCACTCAGACCCTGAACTGGTCTGTTGGACCACTTGGGCCTCTGCAACCCAGTCAAGCACAAACAGCTGCTGAGAGGAGCAAAACAGATGAGGGAAAGAAGGGGGTTGGGATGATCTCTTCTGGAATTAAAGGTATTTTAAACTGGGGATCTGGATCAAGGCATGTCAGTAAAATCTACTTCTTTTGCTCCTGAGCCACACAGCATTTCTAGTTCTCCCTAACATCTTAAAATTTATAGTGAGATGCTTTGCATAAATCCATCCTACAACAGAAAGTAGCATTACAGTTTCTTTGATTCCTGTAATATATATGTCACAGGAAGGAAGGCTTATAAATGGAAAATGACAGAGTGGATGTGCAGCACTGAAGAATGTAATTTTTTATTGTCCACTTGCCCCAGGCTATTTTTTTCCAGTTTGTATGGAGCAGCACCAAGCAAGCACAGCCTTTGTGCACTGACCTAACAGCATTTAAATGTGTGCAGTCAGGGTGACAGCACTGCAGAACAGAGCTCCTCAGGGACTGCTCTGCTTAAAGCAGATGATACAGAATGGAAACTTTTAGTTAACTCTGTTGAATCTCCACTGGACTGTTCCACCTATTGGTTTTACAGGTAGAATGATGTGCATTTTATGAGATCTGTATCCCCAAAAGGGAGAATTTATTTCTACTGAGCATTACTTCTGAACTGTGCCATGACCAGCAGTTAAATGGATGACAGTGTAATCCATGGGCAAATACAGGGATTGAGAGTCCTATATTTTTTCCACTATTCCCAGCTGAAAAATTCCAAGTTAGACAATGACTTGCTGAGATTCACAGACTAAACCTTTCTAACAGGTATTCTAAAAAGTGACCCAGCTCATGGCTGGATTTTCAGTGCTAATATGTCACCTTAGTGGGGCATAACTGGCCCTTCCAAACATCAAGCTCTTTACACACCTAAAGAACAAAGAACCTTCCTTGTAGCTCTCAGTGTACCCACAAGAGTTTCCTCACCTCTGCAGGATTTCTGAAGCCATGTTCACTGCCTCTGAGCAGCAAAACTGCACAGCCAAGTCTCGCATCCCCAGTCTTTGGTTCACCTCTAGCAAACACTCCAAAGACTTCATGGAGCTCTGGTAGGTGGTCTTGTTCAAACCAGAGAGTTTAACACAATAGCTCTGTCAAGAAGACAAAGATAAGCCCCAAGAATAAGCAAAATTCCTTCTTGACATCTTTATCAGGCAACCAACACAACCATTAAGTTCAGTTGCTACATTAAACAAATTTGTGCAATGAATAATGTATGTTTTGACTGCACACAGAAAGATCAACCACCTAGGAATGCCACATCTTTTAATGCAGTGATATTTTTAGACAGCTTCACTGGAAGTGAGGTTTGACATTTCCATTTATGACATGGCCCCTTTATCACAAGGTAGTTAATGACAAAATTACCAAAGTCTTGGTTGAAGACATGAGCAACACCTGACCAAGGAGTCAGGTCTAATTAAATTCTCCTCTGCTCTAAATGGACAATCATTAATAGGTCATACCAGGCATTATTTTGACAGCTCAGTGCTATTCACCTGGCAGAATTACAGATGGAGGTTTACAGGTCTGCAGTGAGAGATTTCTTGGAGCAATTCCTTTCTTCCCACAGTAAAAGGGGATAGATCTTAAATTTAACATCCTTGTTGGTAATTTATTATTACTACAGGAGTTGAAATTGTGTTGAAATTATACCAAAACAAGCTCAATTACTGAAGGGACTATGACAGTGATCTCAATTTTCACTGTTTCAAACTGAACAGTGAAAGGTCTAACACAGCAAACTACAAGATTTATGGGTAAGTTTATTATTTCCCATTCCTGCTCCCAACACACACTACAGAACAGTGGTTTTGTGGAGTCAGGCAGAATGCACCAGCCAGCCAAGTCACACACTCTGCCTTACTTTGTCAACTGGCTGTTTCATGAAACTCGCCGCCAGGTCCAGGCACATCACAGCACTGCTCGTCGCCGTCATTTGAGCCATTAACCCCGTGCACTTCACCTGGGACAGCCGCAGGTACTCCTCAGCTTTTCTGCAAAACACCCAGAAGACAAAGCCCTCGTCAAAACCACAGTAACAACACACAATATCCCACAGGACTCGATCCAAGGTTCCGCAGACTGGCTGCAGCACGGCCTCAGGTGGACATCCAGCACATCCACCAGACCCAAGGCGGGCGCTGCTGCGGTGCCGGGCTCGCCGGGCCGGAGCCGCTGACCCGGGTAGGAACAGCACGGAGCCGGCTTCCGGCCTGGAGCACGGAGCGACCCGCGGCGGGGCCGGCGGTACCTGAGCAGGGCGGGCTCGGCCAGGCCCAGCCGGGCCGCCATGGCCCGCACG